>JALNQK010000114.1:0-101921 GCA_028458525.1 Ophiosphaerella herpotricha
ATTAGGATAGTATTATTAATCCTAATCTTTAACCTAGAGTAATATACTCTTAATATCTACTATTTAGAATTATTATTGTACTTTAGCCCTATTAATATTTAACCTAATACCTATATCTATTTACGTTGCACTCTAACTATAATTACTATATACCTAGGTAAGCTATCTAATAGGTATAATAAGTAGCCCTATAATAATTAGATTATATTATAACGTAGATACTATATTATATTAATTAATTCGATTAGCTCGATTTAGTTAAAGTAGTAAAACTCTTAATTATTAGATTTAAAGGAGTTTTAAAGGTTATATATAGTTTACTAAGAGTAGTATAAAATTATAATAAATAGATATAATAAAAGATTTAAATATTAATAGATTAATAAGTTAAGTTAAGTATTCTTATTAATTAATATAGTTCTCTTCTTATCTTAGCTTAGTTTAGGAGAGTTATTTATATAAGCTTACTTAGCTAATAGTATATATATATATATACCTAATCAATTACTAACGTATCTATACGCGTAATACCTTAGTTTACGTAATACCTTACTCTTACTAAATTATAATCTTAAAGATAAAGCTATAAAGCTATATATAATAGCTATTATTATAAGATTTTATAGTAGAGTAGTAAATAGAAGATTATAAGTAATTTAGATAATCTAGTTTTTACTTCGAAGCTAAGGGTATAGCTAGAGCGAGTAGTTTTAAGTAGAGCTACTAAGCTTACTAATAGCTACTTATAATTCTTTACTAGTATAGCTTTACTAATATTTAATATTTTAAAAAACTTTTTTAATATAAAGTACTACTAAGAGTTATATTATATTTCTATAATATAATTTATATATAATATACTATATTATTAATATAATTAAAACTTTAAAATAACTACTTAGTTTATAAAGAATCTACTTTTTAAAAAAATAATACCTTTTATAAGACTAGATCTAAAAGAATAATTTTTATTTCTATTTAAAGCCTCTTATTATTATAGGGCTACCTATAGTACTTATTAGATAGCTTACTTAGGTACGTAGTTTATTATTAATTAGAGTGTAACTTTACTAGTTATAGGTTTAGAGTAACTATTAATAGGACTAAAGTATAATCGTAATTCTAAATAGTAGATATTAAAATATATTACTCTAGGTTAAAGATTAGGATTAATAATACTATACTAATAATAAGTATATTATTAACTATATACTTTATTATTTTATTTTAATCTATAGATCTATTAGTCTATTATTTACAAATCTATAGATTATATTAATCTACTAATCTATTAATCTATTATCTCTAGATCTATAGATTATAGATTATATTATATATTTATTACGTATCTAGGTTATATTCTATATTACTATCCTATCTAAGTCCTTTATAATTATATATTTCTAACTTATTATATACTAGTAACTTAGGTTCTACTAATTTAAGCTCTTATAAGAGGTTATAACCTATAATACTATCTCTCCTTCTAGGCTCTTCTAGCCTAAAGGTTTCTCTATTCTATTTATCTTAGTTATTAGTATCCTATATATTAATTATTTCTTCTAATATATCTTTTATACCTACTTAATCTACTCTTTATTATCTTAATCTAGCTAATTATATATTATACTAGAGTATTAAAATAATTCTTTACTCCTATTATTATACTATTAATTCTACTTATATATTTTCTATAAAGCTTAGTAAAGCCTATAAAGTATATATTTATACTAATATTTATAGTACTTATAATATATCTAGTATCTTACTTTCTAAGTATATATTCTTAAAACTAAATCTACTCCTAGAGCTTAATATTATTAGAGAAAGCTACTAACTAAGCTAAAGAGAAATTATTATTATAAATTTAAGAAGCTAAGGCTAACTATAAGTATATTCTAGCCCTAATAACTAAAGCTTTAAGTAAGCTAGTAAAGAATTAAGCTTATCTAGTTTATCTTTATAAGCTAAAAGTATATAATAATAAGAAGATAGTTATATAATCTATTATATTAGAAGCTAAGTTAAATACTAAGAAAGTAGAAATATCTTCTATAGGTTCTTGTATTCCTCTTACTAGTATTATTACTTAAGTTACTTCTTTATTTATTACTAGTAGTAACTATTCTCTTTATAACTTTAATAGTTTTCTTAGTTTACTATAAAGTAAGTTACTAGGTTTTAACTTTAGAAGTTCTTTAGTAACTTAGAGTAGTTAAAGTTATCTTCTAGTTCCTATATATATTCTTATAGTTTTCCTTCTTTATCTATTCCTAACTACTTAACTAGATAGTAGTTATTTCTATTTTAGAGTTAGTATCCTAAAATTTCTTAGGCTTCCTATTCTTTTTATTTTCTATACGTATTAGTTTTATATACTACTAGTTCTATATTTTATAGTACTTTTTCTAGTAATAAAATATAGAATATAGAGTATATCTTTATTTCTTTAGGTAGTTTTAATTTATATATAACTAGTATTACTTATTTCTTAATTTTATATAGTTTAATCTTTATATAGTCTAATTTAGAGCTTAGTTATTTACTCTTAATATTTTTTCTTTATAGCTATACTTTTTCTCTCTTTCTAAATTAGAGTCTTTCTTTATATTTTTAATTATAGTATTATACTATTTATTTCTTTAAAAATTTTATATTTTCCTTTAGTTATTTATATATTTCTTTAATTCTTTCTATAATCTTTTATCCTTAGAAGCTCTATAATCTTATATTCTTAGTTATTTAATATATAGCTATTTTAAATTTATAATTTATAAAAAATAGTAATACTTGTATTATAGTATTTCTTATATTATTATATACTAACTATACTATTAGTAGTAGTTCTACTTAATTATTTTAGTTATAATTAAAGTAGTATCTTAAGTACTACTTAACTATTTAGTTTATTTATTCTTATTATCTATCTATCTATAGGTAATATCCTATAGATATACTATATTTAATTCTTAATAAATCTATTATAGTACTCTATATCTTAGATATAAATCTTATATCTCTATTTATAATAATTTTATCTAGTACTCTATATTATCCTATAACTAAGTCTATAACCTAGTATATAGCTTCCTTTATACTACTTTTTTCTTTATATAGTCTAAAATATATATATTTTATTAGTTTATAAACTATTATTAGAATACTATTATATTTAATTCCTAATATTAGGTTTCTTAATTTAGGTAGTCTAGTAATAAAATCTATTATAATAACTCTCTATAGTTATTCTAGTACTTCTACTAGTTATAGTATTCTATATAGTATATATATATTATACTTATTTCTTTAGTATTTAGTATAGTTTTTTTAGTACCTTAGTTACTACTTATCTTACCTTTAGTATATAGTAGTTCTATAGTACTCTTTCTAAGGTTTTCTCTATTTTATAATAACTATATACTAGTAATTTATAGAATTATCTTATAAATTCTTATTATATTCTAGTTAGTATATAAATTTATTTAAATTCTATTCTAAATCTATTTTCTATTTCTTTAGTATTTAGATTCTTCTTTATTTCTTTTTTAATCTATACATCCTATTTATTACCTATTATTTCTAAGTTTATAGCTACTTTAAGTTTATTTATTTCTAGATATCCTTGTTTATTTTTTTTTTAGTATAGTTCCTTCTACTCTAACCTCTTATTATAGGTCTAGTCTATAGCTTAATATATCTACTAGTATATTTTCTAAGCTTTTAGTATAAATAACCTTAAAGTTAAATATTACTAGGTATTCCTACTATCTAGTATATTATTAGGTTAGGTCCTTATTTATTATAAATCCTATAAGATTCTTATATTTATATAGACTTATACTTTATATTTTACTCTTTATAGGTATACTTTCTATTATTTAAATACTTTATTTATTACTAATATTTCTTTACTATAAATAGTATAATTTATTTCTACTAGCTTTATTTATTTAGAAAAGTACTCTACTAGGTATTTCTCTTTTATAACTAGGTTTTCCTATTATAGTACTATTCTATATACTAAGTTTAATACGTTTATATTATTTACTACTAGTAGTTCTAGGTTAAATATTTATAAGATTAGGTCCTCTTAAAATTTCTTTTTTATAGTTCTAAATACCTTCTTATATTCTATAGTCTATTTAAAAGGTATATTCTTTTTAGTTAGTTATATTAGGAGTTCTATTAGTTTTAACTATCTTAATATAAACTTTTTATAGAAGTTTATAAGTTTATAAAATTATTAGATCTTAGTAATATTCTTTAGTATTTACTATCTTACTACTACGTCTATCTTATCTAGGTTAATTCTTAGTTATCCTAGTTCTATAATAAATCCTAAGAAATTAGTTTTTTTTATATAAAATTTATATTTCCTTATTTTTAAGAATTTTTAATTTTCTTCTTGTAGTTCTAGTATTTTATATACGTATTTTACGTAATCTTCTTAATTCTTAAAAAATATTAATATATTATCTAAGTATATAATATAATAATATCTAGATATTCTTTTAGTATTATATTAATCTTTTCTTAGAATATTACTAGTATATTTATTAATCTTAAGAGTATAACTAAGTATTTATATAGTTTAAACTATATTCTAAATACTATTTTCTACTTATAGCTCTTAGCTATCTTTATTTAATAGTATACGTTCTATATATTAAGTTTTATAAAGATCTTAGCTTTACTTATCCTATATTATATCTTATCTATATATAGTAAAAAGTATCTATTTTTATCTATAATTATATTAGTTCTTTAGAAGTCTATATAAAATCTTTTATCTATTATCTATTTCTTACTTATAAAAAAGGTTTTATATACTACTAATAATTATAAAGGTCTAATCTACTTATTTCTAAGTATAGTCTTAATATATTCTTTTTTAATTTAGGATTCTTTTTCTATTTTTTAATATATAAGTCCTTATTCTATAGTTTTTCCTTCTTCTAGTTCTATTTTTAGGTCCTATAGCTTATATATTAGTTAGTAGTTCTCTAGTTCTATAAAGAGTTCTTTCTATTTCTTATATTCTTTTAGAAATTTTCTTATATATCTTTCTATATTTACTTATAGTATATTTTTCCTATATATAATTTCTTCTATTCTCTAGTTAATCTAAGAGTTTACTATTATAAGCTATAGTATTCTAAGTATTATATCCTAGTACTTATCTAATTAAGTTATATCTATAATTAGGTTCTAAATTCTTAGACTTTTTACTTCTAGTATTAAGGGTTTAGTTTCTAGGTAAACTAGTTCTTAAAATAGTAGTCCTTCTATTATACTTAATTATTTTAAGTACTTTTTAGGTATATATAGTATCTCTTATTTTTCTATAAATTCTTTCTATATAAAGTTTCTTATAGCTTTACTATCTACTATAATCTATATTTTCTTTACTTAGTAGTAACTTTCTATATTTATATATAGTCTCTAGTCTCTTTTAAGTATTTTTTTCTAGAGCTAATATTTTATCTTAATTTTTTTATTTATATACTTTAGGTATTTATTCTATATATACTTATACTATAGTTTCTTAAGTATATATTCTTTAGATAATTTATATCTTAGCTCTAGTACTAAGTATCTTTTTTTAGTTTTTATTAGTTACTATCTATAAACTTTAGTTCTATTAATAGCCTTTATAAGGTTTTAGTTATTATTATATTTTAGCTAAGCTTTATTAATTTCTTTTAGTTTCTTATATATCTTGTAGTTTACTTTAATATAAGATACCTAAGTAATTTTATAATATATATAGTATTCTAATTATACTCTTATATTATTTTCTTTTATATACTTATCTCTTCTTAGCCTATCTTATACTAGAATATAGTACCTTACTAGTATATTCTATATATAAGTATCTTCTAGCTATTTTATCTTTTTTACTAATTAGGTCTATTTTTCTAGTATAAGTATATCTCTTATTGCTACTATATTTATCTCTATCTAGCGTCTAAAGGATATAATATTAGTTTCTCTAAAGAAGTATAATTTCTATTTTTTATATACTTCTTCTATACCTATTATTAGTCTTTATCTTAATAGGAATTTCTAGTCCTATACTAGTTTCTCTAATTTAGAGCTTTCTTAGCCTTCTATACTAGAGCTTTCTTAGCTCTCTATACTAGAGCTCTTTTATTCTAAAGTATTTTCTTAATCCCCTTATATTATTTATAATAGAGTTAAGAGTTCTACTCTTTAAGTTATTACTTCTAATCTTTTATCTTAGTTCTTATAAGTTTCTTCTACTTATTCTTAAACTTATTCTTTTATTACTACTATTTAGTCTTATTTTCTTTATAGGAACTATCTTACTTCTTATTTTATATAGATATATACTAGGTATATATTATTATAGTAGAATATCTAATATAACTTTTAGTAGTTTCTTATAATATCTTCTTTACTAGCTACTACTTTTTTTTATAGTTCTTTTACAAGTTCTTTAAAGTCTTTTTTTATCTTATTTATTTTTAACTATATCTCCTTTTTTTTTCTTCTATAGTTTTTTATAAAGTATCCTTTCTTCTTATAATTATAATAAGTAAAGTCTTTTTTACTTTTTTTCTTCTTACTTTAGTAGTCTTTTATATAGTATCCTTTCTTTCTATAGTTATAGTAGTTAAAGTCTTTTTTTTTACTTTCTTTATTAGTATCTAAGATTATTAGATCTCTTTAATCTTAGTTTCTTTTAGGTTCTCTCTTCTAGTTCTTTCTCTATTCTTAGAGTTTATTATTAATCTAGATAGCTTAAGCCTTTATAGCTTCTAGTATATATACTTTTTCTATCCTTATTATTTTATAGTAAATCTATTACTTTAGTTCTTATTTAAATTATACTATTAGTACTTATTTATTCTATTTAGTATTTATTAATAGTTATTTAAATATAGATATATATTCTACTACTCTCTTTATTTATTTAAAGTTAAGGAGTTTCTCTTCTACTTATTATATAACGTCTATATCTCTAAATACTATCTTAAACCTAGTAATAAATTATTTATAGTTACTAAATATTACTACTATTCTTTCTTTTTATCTCTTAGGTATATTAAGTCTATAGTCTATCTAGTATAGTTTAAACTAGCTTATTACTTTTCCTTTAAATTATATTCTTATATATATAACTTTCTTTTCTTCTATATTAAAGTATTTAGCTTATATATCTAGATATAGTATTACTACTACTAAAAAGGTTTATAGCTTCTTTCTTTCTCTATTAAACTTTTTTAGCTCTAGTATCTTAAGTAGTTTCTTTATTACGCTTATCTCTAAGTAGCTAGTAATACCTTTAATCCTTTCCTAGTCTTTAGTAATAGCTCTTACCTAAGTCTTATTCTAATTAATATAGCTCTTTAGTTTATTATTCTATTTAAGAAGTTTCTTAATTATATTCTTTATTTATTCTATATTGTTATAAAGACTTCTTAGAATTTCTCTAATATTTCTAAAGTCTATATTATCTAACTTATATATTTTAAAAAGTTTTTTCCTTTTAGGTATAGCTATTATTATTATATAGCTTAGACTATATACTACTAATACTTTACTCTCTAAGAATAAGATTGTTAAAGTATTATAGGGCTACCTATAGTACTTATTAGATAGCTTACCTAGGTACGTAGTTTATTATTAATTAGAGTATAACTTTACTAGTTATAGTTTTAAAGTAACTATTAATAGGGCTAAAGTATAGTAGTAATTCTAAATAGTAGATATTAAAATATATTACTCTAGGTTAAAGATTAAGATTAATAATTCTATTCTAATAATAAGTATATTATTAACTATATACTTTATTATTTTGTTTTAATCTATAGATTATATTAATCTACTAATCTATTAATCTATTATCTCTAGATCTATAGATTATAGATTATATTACGTATCTATTACGTATCTAGGTTATATTCTATATTACTATCCTATCTAAGTCCTTTGTAATTATATGTTCCTAACTCGTTACGTACTAGTAACTTAGGTTCTACTAGTTCGAGCTCCTATAGGGAGTTATAACCTATAATACTTATTATACCTTTAAATAAACCTAAAAATTATATAACTAAATCTACTATTATAAAAGTTATTTAGTAGAGAAATTATAAGTAGTTTAAAACTAGCTTTAACCTCTATATTATAAACTTAAGAATAAAAATAATCTATATAACTTTAATATATTATAGGTAGAGATATAAACTATATATTCTAGAATTTCTATAGTTATACTAATTAGATAGCTAATAATTTTATTTTTTAATATTTTAGAGTATTTTATAATTTAATCTATTAATAAGTACTAATTATATAATATAAAATTAATTAATAGTAAGTAATAAGTTTATTCTAAAGCTATAATACTATATTTTTATTTATTTACTATTTATTAATATAAAGATACATTAAGCTTAATTATAATAAAAAACTATAATTTAAATTCTAAAGTATTTTATTATATATAAAATAAGAATAGAGATATCTTTAATATATATTATTCTTAGTATTATAAGATAATATAAATTAAAATAGTATATATAATAGTATTTTAGTTTTACTATAACTACTCTATAAGTATTAGGTTATATACTATAAACTCTTATATAATAAAATTTATATATATATATATAATATATTAAAGTTATATATATTTTTATTATTCCTAAGTTATAATATAGGAAGTTAATACTAGTTTTATACTACTTAGTTTTTACTACTTAGTAACTTTCTTAATACTAAGTATAATTAAAAAATTTATTACTATTTTTTAGGTAGTTTATTATAAATTTAAAAATTTTTAAATATATCTTAATTAGACTACTAGAAGGGAAGTTATTATAATTTAAAGTAAAAGGATAATTTATAAATAAAGTTACTATTTATAATAGTAATTTATATTAGTAATAAAGTATATTATTATACGATTATATTATATTATAATTATATAATCTTTAATAATTATTAATATTAAAAAAGTTTTTAAAAATATTAAATATTAGTAAAGTTATACTAGTATAGAGTTTTAAGTAGCTATATAGTAGCTCTACTTAAAACTACTTGCTCTAGCTGCAACGTTAACCTTCTAGTAAAATTCGGAATTCTAAATTACTTGTAAGCCTCTAGTTACTACCCTACTACAAAATCTTATAATAATAGCTATTGTGTGTGGCTCTGCAACCTAATCTTTAAGATCGCGACTTTGGTGAGGGTGGGGCATCACGCGAACTGGGGCATCACGCGCACAGACACGTTATCTCGATCTCGCGTGCTCGCACTGCTGGCAGCGTCACATCTAACAATAAACCGAACTGTATAGCTTATACTCTATACACTGTCTTACCCCCAACTACAATTTTTAAATACCTGAATCATCTTGCTCGATTGAGTTTGCACTCTCATAGGTATCCCAGGTCGAGCAGCCCGAAGTTAATCGATTAAGGTCAGTTAGCGCTGTAATTTCACTATACCGCTCAATAAATTGGAGTGCGAACCCTTCGCTTGTATGCCTGTACAATCATACACGTCAGCATTTGTCCTGTATACATCTTAATGGTCCTAATCAAGCACGTACCATCCAATGTGACAATGCATCAACCACGCGCCCGGGTTATCAGTCTCGAATGCAATGACTAGATATCCAGATGCAGGCAGCATAGCCGTATCCCTCCTTGGAGGGTTATCGAGATTGAGAGTAACACTCGAGGAGTAAGTACCCGAACCTTGCGCCAGAACAAAGAAGTCGTGGCCGTGTAGATGGATTGGATGCGGAACAGGTATCGTAGTTGCTATAACGAGATAGATCCACTCGCTCGCATTAGGCAGCTCGATGACAGCATTCGAGGTCTCGTAGGAAGTATTACCGTTAAGAACTTGCATCAGCGTCGGGTCAGACCAATCAACAACCATAGTCGTGCTGTTGAGGTACCATCGAAATAGATTGTTAGAATTGAAGCCTACGGTGGCATCTTCTTCTTTGGTGCTTGTCTGTGTTCCTACCGTCTTGGAAACATACGGGACGAGGTTATCGGTCTCATCATCGCATGCATCTGTGTAGTCATATGCTGAAGTAGTTGGCGTGGTAGTAGAATTGCCGTAATAGATGATGCCGCGAATATCATCAGCATTGTCGTTATCCGAGCACGCAGATTGAGGAATGGCGCGCATCCAAAAGCTATCAGCAACTGACGCTTGGTTGGCTGTAATCACGATATCATATCGCTGTCCCATGCCAATTGTCAATACAGTAGCATTGTACGGCGTGACAGGCACCAGATCAGATGCAATCACCGTCATTGTGTGGTTGTCAATCATAAACTTCCAGTGCGTATCGACCGCTGCGTTTACAAGACGTATACGGTAGGATGTGCCCGACGTGAAAGTCTTAGCATTGGCGTGTAATGTTAGTTATGTTCCGTTGGACTTTGTGAATAGATTTAACGTACCGTGTTATATCTGTAGCCACCGTCATTGTAGGTGTTTGTACCATTGATTAGTCCGTTGTCAAGTATAGGTGGACCGCTCGATTGTGCTGACATGTACAACTCGTCGACAGTCTATCCGCACAGTCAGTACTTTGGTATCAAGTATGAGATGAGGATAGCATGCCTGATGATCCCAGTCATTTAAAAACAATATGCCAAGATCTTCATCATAATTTTCGGTTGCTGGACCATTGATAACAATACCGCCAAAGATGCCTTGCCATGCTTGCAGTGCAAAGTGCGAGTGGTACCAAGTACTCCCGTACTGAGTTGCACGCCAGGTGTAGGTTACCGAATCTCCTGGAGCTGTTGGGCATTGAGTTATCGAGGTGACACCATCTTGATCGTTTGTGTAGTTTTGCCTGATGCCATGCCAATGAATGCTAGTGCCATTTTTCGAATCAGTGAGCGAGTTGGTAACGTGTACAGTAACTGTATCTCCCCAGTCTGCAAAAAGTGTAGGCCCAGCTAAATGGAAAGTTACCCAATTAATTGCACTTCACACTAGCTTCTTACATGGTTACTTACGGATAGTTCCGTTTACGGCCATTGCTGAACGAGATACGCCATCGGGAGCGACCGTTACATCGGTGAGCTCCAACCAGTATTCCCGGGTAACGCCGGTATCAGGTACTTCTATCGAATAATCGGTACTAGTAGAGTAGTCACACCACTGTGAACGAGTAGTTGCGGTATTGCCAGAACAGGCTGCCCGTGGAAGGAGGTGTTTCGCATGGGGCGAGCGGTGTCCATGAGAGGGGAGGAAACAAGAAACAGCATTCAAAAGAGCAGAGGCGCTGACAAGGCGTCGGAAAGCCATTTCGTAGAGCGGATATAGGAGTAAAGAGCACGAAGGACTATTGTTAAGATGATGGAAGGAGTGAATGTGAGTTGGATGATTACAAGTGAAGTCCTCCTTCCTTTTTATGCTACGTTCAAACACCATGAACTCCCATCATTCATAGTGCCCTAGTTTGTTCCGACAGGCATATGATCCCGTACCAGGCGCTGGTCAACAACGATGTGCTAAAGCCGATGTCCAGGCTTCTCGGTGCTGACGCGGCAGTTAGTCAACGCGCGTCCAGATTGATGGAGCAACTGACAAAAGCAAATATCACAAGATCAGGAAGTTACCTAGTCATGACAACTACATAGAATCCGTGAGTTTTCGCGGCCGCAGCTGCAACCTAGGCAGGGGCTGCTAGTCTAAGGCCACGACAGGTGTGGCTTGGCTCTTAGCACTAGATAACCCGCACTCATGCAAACAAGGATGCCCACTTTAACCATTGTGTTGGAGTGGGTGCGCGTACGTATCCAAATACGGATAGAAGTTTAATTAGTTGGACATAGGAGATAAGCTTTGGGCTAAGCGGCAGGAAGAGCTTGTCATTAACGTGTCTGTGCGCGTGATGCGCATGCTCGCGTAATGCACACTCCCACCAAAATTGCGATCCCAAAGATAAGGCTGCAAAGCTACACACATTAGCTATTGTTGTAAGAATTTGTAGCAAAGTAGTAAATAGAGGCTTATAAGTAATTTAGAGTAGTAAATAGAGCCTTACAAGTAATTTGGACTATCCTAATTACTTGTAAGCCTCAATTTACTACTTATTACAAAATCTTATAATAATAGCTATTGTGTGTAGCTTTGCAGCCTTATCTTTGGGATCGCAATTTTGGTGGGTGTGCATCACGCGAGCATGTGCACCACGCGCACAGACACGGTATCCCTGCTAGTACACGTGGTTTCAGGAACAAATAAGTGTCTAGTGCAGCGCAGATCATGCACCCCTTTCCACCATGTTTTATCTGTACACGGGACACACTACCTATCCGCTCATAGAGACTGCCTGTAACGCGTAAACCCTGTATGATAGTTTAAGGGGGGGAAGCATGTGTAGGTGAGTGGTATGGCATGTGCACGGGTCTCCACGAATCACGCTCTCATGGTCCCTCTTGTAGGCATCATCAAGTGCCTGGAATTATCCGCTCGGTGACGAGGTCGTTACGTATCACACGGCAAGTCCTACACATACCCGGGCAGGAGTTCAATTTTTAAAATTTAAAAAGGTCGCAGGTCCGTCACTTTCTCTGCATGTTCCAGCCTGAAGAATACACTAGTTACAACTTTTAACCCTTTATTGAGTATCGTTTCAAACTCTCAAATAATCAAACATGAATTTACTCCATACAGTACTGTTGTTCATGATGCCTTTCCTGGCCTTTGGACTACAGAAGCGCAAAACGCCTGACAGTTTTGGTCTGTATGGCTACGACGAGAAATCTGGTGGTCTTCCACTTTTCCAAGCGGATGGTCCGTAATTAATAAATTCTGCCCACATAATGACTAACATTGCCAGGATACGCATTCATTGGCGACGCAAGCAGGTCGAACAGCTCCGAAGCAGCCGCAGTAGTTTGTAAGTATTGGCATGACGAGGAAAAAAAGCGATCTTAAACTGACCTCCGATAGTCGCTCCAGGTTCGGATAAGACGTGGTTTGGATCTCCTAATACCACTGCCTCCGTGAATGGGACCACTGCATCATGGTCGAATGTTACCTTTGCGATCCCAGTACCTGGCTCTACAGACACACGCGTAAGGTTTCTCAATTCCACCGATGCATCGGATCAATACCAGACGTCCGGTTTCATACTCTACGGATCTACCGTTCTGCATATCAATAACGCCACGGGGGTTGCGGGCCTATTCACCGCTCTAAGTGCTGGTGACAGGATTCTAGAACTTTACTGGAATGATACCAGCTCAGGCCAAGTGCATGTGGATCTGAGGAGCATTGAGCCATCTAACCCACACAACTAGATGGAACAGCATGTCAACTATGCCCATGGCTTGCCACAACCCTAAGTTCTGAAGGACCGTTGGTTTTCCTGGGGTACAGCAAATCTTCTCTTCTCGAATACAGATATGGCAGAAGAGCAAGGCGAATCAAATTTGATGTGTACACTTGACGGAGACATAAAGTAGCGAGTAGCAGGAGCCTGCATAAAGATAGAATTTGTCTAGAAAATGATTAGAATATACGAAGTATACTCTCTACCTCTCTATACTTCTCTTATATTATCTTACTAGTAATAGGGAATGCTAATAGAAACACAATTTTGTAGTTCAGCTGATTATTCTAGTATAATCGAAGGGTAATTTCGTACACTGATGAAATTCTACAAATTGGACGATGTATGAAACGTCCCTGGCCTTTGTCCCTCAATGGCAAAGTTCGAGACTTCATTATTGTGAAAGGCATCCGGGCCGAGTGCTTGGTATCTCATGTACCCAGCTTGCCCAGTTTTTGCTTTAATTTTTTAACTCCATGTTCAAGGTGATGGATAGCAGTGTGAGCAGCTATGGCTGTGTGCCCAGAGTGAACATTATCGATGGCAGCATGGAAGACAAAATAATTAGGGCTTCTGCCGTGATGTTTAAGTTCTTAAGCTGTCCGAAGATTGTCCTTAGTGATCAACGCATAGCGCGTATTGATACCTAGAAAAATGGGTAGAAGCTCGTTCGGGAGCAGGGAGCTTATGAGGGTTACCCATAACCGCCTCCCATAATTGTGCGCATGTATTTCATTCGGTTGATACATTCCTATGAACCCAGGACTATATTTCTAGAAATAGGGCATCCTATCTCGTTTGTGAGCTGTCGATAAGAGATGAACGTGGATTTAACATAGTTCGCATCGTCAAGTTCTTCTGAGAAAACCGGCCAAGCATGATTTGTTACTCATCTGGTTGTAAAAGTGTAGTAATCTTATGAGTGTGCCTAGATCAAGCTTTGTCAACCAGCCCGACTAAGGCCTGTCGAACGAGCTGAGACCTGGCAGACTCGATAGTTGCGAAATGCTCAGGTCTATGTCTCAATTTTCTGCGCTCTAAATAACTACCCCATTCATTAATGACCTTTCTACTCTCGTCATCGCGGATGCATTGCACTTTGTTCACATCGTAGTGCTATACAGACAACATATTGTTGAATTCTTTTGCACAAAAAGAATCTACGGAAAAACAAGAGTACATCTCAACTAGCTTAGAGGGCCAACGAATGGTCTTCTAGATTTTAAATTGTAAAGATTTTTGTACTAATGCGTTTGTCTCGATGTGGCCACTTTCATTTTGGTGGGTGGCACGTTAGGGCGAAATCTTCGAGACTGCAGACCAATTTTAGTGCAGGCGTTGCGTGATCAATATACGACATCATGGAAGAGGCGACATCGTACTCAGTCTTCCCCACAATTCCAATTGCGCTACTCAGGGTCCCTCCAAGCTTCTAGTAAAGTCTCAGGGCGTCTTGAGCGAAGGTTTAGCGCCCTCTTTTAGATTAGTTATGCTTGACGTGCTTGCGTATTGGGAGAGCATCACGAGCCTCATCTGTGACCGAGATCAGGGTTGCATTGGCTTCATAGTCTTTATCTTGACTTTCGGCATTTTCCGGGGCCTATAGTTAGAATGGCGCTCGGTATGCTAAGAATGCGGGTGCAAACATGGCAAAGTCTCAATCAATTACACCGGTGATTTCAACCTCGGTATCGCTCCGCACAACTGCAAGTAAATTATAAACTGGGTCATGCTCACGGAGACGCTCAACTTGTTCGGGGGGGGTGATCAGAAGAAGATAGTTTTGTAGTAGCGGTCACATCTCTTCGACCACCCACTGCAGGAACTGGAAACTTGCGGGTCCGAATACTCCCCTTTAACAGATTGGATAGATGCTCAAGTAATGGGAAAGCCAAGCGGATCCTCTACAGTAGCAATGGTTGAGGCAAGTGTAGCAACTTGCTTTGCAACATAGTGCTTCTGCTCATGCTCAAGCTCCCCCCCAAATTCCGATATATTCTGACTGGGAAGGAGCTGGAGGATCATTTACGGCTGAATAATAATGTTTTCGTGCATCAAATCATATGCGACGACCTTATAGGTGGATAATGGAACGTAGAGGTTGGCAAACCCCAATTTAATTACATCTTTCTTAATCTCTCCTTCCTTCTCCCGCGGGATGCGCACGATATATTTTTCTAGTTCCCGACACTGTGGCTTGCCAAAGCATACTAAGCAATGGAACTCGAACTATGAGTAAGTGAATCATTTGGCTTATTGTCGATCGTCACGGCTACAACTCGATTGTATGAGCCTCCGTCTATGTGTTCGACTTTGATATCCGACGTTTCGCATTCGAATTGCTTTGCACAAAGTTGAACAATCTTGTGTTGGAAGGTCACGAAAGGCTCGTGGCCGAGGTCGCTGTAGCGGATTGTAGATGTCCCCGATACTGCATCATCATTATTGGTGAAGTGATCGCCATTATTACATATGTTGAGATGGAAGGTAGGTTAAGATGACGCATTCCTTGGGAATTGTTTGAGCCTCCGGCTATCTCCGAAGGAAGGCTTGGCTGAATTCGTTTTAGGCCCACCAGTCAGCAAGTGACGCGAATAGGAGGCCAAAACATTTTTATTGTCAGACAATACCTCTCGACTTGCCACCAAGATACCTTTTCTTGCGGTTGCATAAAACATGGATGACGAGACTTCAACGCCCGTTTCGCCACCAGCGCGACTCCGCTATGCCCACCTCTACATGCCACTGATTACGGCTTTGCTCATCCTCACGAACCGATCTATCGTCTCGCAACTGTCTGAATCGACGATACTACTTGTCGCAGCGTCAGCGGCTCCTACCTACCTCGTTGCATCGTACTTGTACCCCCTCAATCGGCCAGAGGCAACGGCCGAGGAGTCGATCCGATTCACGCGTAAGCACGAGGCATACCGGGCGTTTGTGCTGGCTGGGTATGGGCGCATCTACGGCACGCCGTTCAATCTACAATTCTTCATCACCGACTTTTTCTTTAGCTATGCTGCAGGCTCGGTGATTGGCGAACGGCCTGCTGGGAGTAGACAGCGACAGTCCGAGTTTGTGGTTGCGCTTTTGTGGGTTGCTGGAAGCGGAATACTGTTGAGCTTCATTCCTCCCACCATGCCGACGCTGTGGTTTTTCGTTGGGGCAGCGGACAGGACGTTGTGGAGGGCAGCGTATCTTGGGCTAGTGGACGATGTGGTCAAGGTGCTTGTGCGGCCGGATGTCAGGAGTGTGAGAGGCAGGGTAACACTTGTGCTCGTGCAGTCGCTTGCCATTACCTCGCTGGTGTACCTCGGGCTGGCTTGGATGAAGCGGCGGGACGCGGTATGAGCTCATCCGACCATGGATTAAGCGAGGTTGTGATGGCGCCAAACCAGAACTAGCATACGAGCCGTTTCCAGCTGAAAATATTTTTTCTCATCCCAACTGAACTGAACTCCATGGTCGGATGAGCTGCTGCCTCCTACGAACCCGCAAATCCTAGGTTTGTAGATTCGTGCCCGCTAAGCCTTACAAACCTACAAATCCATCACGTGTCAAGATTATGTTCCGTAGCTTCATCCCAATCGAACCCCTCCGGATCGTCGTACCTGGTGTTGTGTTCCTCCGAGCTATCGTAATCTGGTTCGATTGGTTCTAAGTCCTGTGTAGGGTTATAACCCGTAACACTAACCATATATTGCTGTACTTAATCATCATCTTCCTAGTCCGCCGCGCATTAAACGGCTTCTTGTTGTTTGCATTGCTACTTTTCGTCGATTAACGTAACGTAGTTTACAAGCGAGTGACGCGTACAAGCGAGTGACGCACCCCAAAACACACCAAAAAAGTTGAAAAACAGCCTCTTGAATCTCAGCAACAGCTCTACAAAATAAACTAAAATTTTTATATTTACTTTGTATACCTATCTTAAGACTAAGACTTTAGTTTGAAAAGAATATATTAAGTAGTTCTTAAGATAAAGTAAGATAATCAATAAATCTAGAAAATTGGGGGCTAAAATAATATATCTTAAGAATAATAGAACCTATGAAGCTAATAATTTTAAGTTAAACTAAGTATATATATAAAAGGCTTTACTTACATTTTTAGTTTATTTTGTAGAGCTGTTGCTGAGATTCAAGAGGCTGTTTTTCAACTTTTTTGGTGTGTTTTGGGGTGCGTCACTCGCTTGTACGCGTCACTTGCTTGTACGCGTCACTCGCTTGTAAACCACGTTATATCATCGCGGACTATTACTCTATTCCTGTAGTACCGCCGCTCGGCTATTCTATACACTAAGTTTTAGTTACAGGAAGAAGTACTAGCCCAGATCCGCAATCTAGTCAGACTAAAACATTTCTTAGCCTTTCCTAAAGTGGATAAGTTGGAACAAGTGCCTAAGTCGCTGCAGGACGTAATTATAGTCATCAACGCTAGTTTCCAATGCGATACCATCATTGTACGCAATGGGAAAACCAGCCATCTGCCTCTTCTAGACTTTTGCATCGAAGATGTGGGGCGCAGTGTCAAATAAATGAATCAGCTGCGTCAGGGGGCTAATGCAACTACCTAGGATCAACTCATACTTTCTCTCTTGCTAGCCTAGCTCTATGAATTGTTGGTAAGACCTATTTTAGATAATCTCGGATTCACGACGACACCTCTAGGTTATAGCTAACCGCGGGTGTGGTGGGCTCCCACGGGAGCGCTCTCTCGGCCCCCTCTTCATGCTGCAGGGCACCATTCAGCAGGGTCCTCGGAATCAGCTCTTAACAGAGTACTTTCGTCTTACATCTCCTCTATTAGAGCGCTTCACTATACTAGGAGGAATCAGAGACCAGGTAACCCGTAAGAGTCTGGGAACACGATCCTTCTAGTGCACATGTCGAAAGGGTAGCCACCCTACTCCGAGATCTAAAGCCCATCCACCTAAGCGAACTAAACAAGGATGAAATCATCTCGCGCCTTCCCTCCTACGCCGTCTTCCACTTTATCGGCCACGGCATATCGAACCCGCTCGATCCCTCGGACAGCGCTCTACTCGTGCGCGACTAGACAATTAATCCTCTCACTGTCAAGGACCTGGTTTCATAGAACTTATACACGCAAAGCCCCTAGCTTGCATATCTCCCTGCCTACCCCACTAGGGTAACCAAAGACAAGCAACTGTACGATGAGCCTATCCATCTAATAAGTAGCTGCCAACTCGCTACCTTCTAGCACGCTATTAGATCGCTGTGGGAGGTATCTAATCTTTATTCCGTAGATATAGCGAAGGATAGGCATAGTAATATAGCTTAAAATTAGGGGCTAAAATTTATATCTTTATAATAGCTAAACTTCTTACTTTAGTACTTCTATAAGGACTCTCAGTTAGGGTTGAGAGGCTTGTTGTAAAATTTTAGAATATTGATAAGCTGTTATTAAGATATTATGCTACAATTTTTGCGATTTTTAGTAGTTTTTAAGGTGGCCTGCTCACTGGTTTGGCCCGCTTACTGGTAGAACACGCTATATCGTAGGGCGTCGGGTAGATACGCAGCCCATGTAGAGCACCGTAACATGCCAGAAATGCCAGAGTACCGGTGCCATGGGAAAATTATTACAAATAGACGCCGTAGCGGTCGAACAAGCCACCAACAGCGCAGACATGGACATATATCGGGCAACCAGGTCGCCGTTGATGCAGGCCAAGACGCAGCTTAAGGAGGTAGAAAAGAAGAAAAAGAAGGCGCCATCATCCAAGCCGATACCGACCGGCACAAAGTCAACCAGTGGTTGGGTCGAGCAGGATAATCGCGGCATCTAAAGGGCTTGAAGCGAGAATGATTGTCGACGATGTCTAGAAGGCTCATGCGTAGAGAGTGCGCATTGTTCGAGGTGTGTTGGGCAGCACGCATGGTGATGTCGCGGGCACAACAGGCTAAGGTATAAATATCTGCACTCATCACACAACACTGCCTTTCCTAGGAACCGACACAGCATGCGTCAATTTCTCCTCCACAAGATGCAATTCTATCTTAGCCGCCTCACTGCTCCTCGCTGGAGGTCTATCTTCCCCAATCAACTTCTGTGGGAAAAGCTTATTCCAAGACCTCCATAACAGCGCTGTTCCGAGCGTAATCGGCACCGCAACAGCCCAGTAAATCCAGAACTTGCTTGAAACGCGCCAATTTCCCGACTCAGGACTGTAATTGAAAAACGACATGCTGAATATGGCACACACGTAGGTCGCTGGGAAGAAGGTGAGTGTCAGAAATGAAATAGTTTTCATAGCGGCATTGTCGGACTGTGCGGCGCGCCCGATTTCCACGGTGACGCCCGAATCGTACTGTGTCACAGTGTTAAAGGCGTATTGGATTTCGTTGCTAAGCCGCTCTTTGTTGGACGCGGCTCGGTGGCGCAGGCTGCGGAGCATGTGGTTGTAAAATTGCAGTCTGGATTGGAGTAGCGCGTGTGTGCTCTTCACCTTGTCCTCGCTGGTCGGCCAGGCTGGCAAATATCTTTCATGGCACGCAGATATCATCTCTATCGTAGTAACAGTCACATCCAGCGTCTCGGATATATGGATAGCGTGCCGTGCAATATCATGTAGACGTAGGAAATCTGGCGCCGGCGCGCCCGACGTCGCATTCCGACAAATTTCCGTCCGTCGGACGAGCGTGCGGATGCCCCATACGGCTTGATCTTGCAGGTCGATCAGGTCCTCTAGAAGGCAGTCATAGATCCAGTACGGGTCGCTGGTAGATATAGAGGATATATACAGTGAGGCGGAGAGAAGGCGTTGACGTACTACGGGTTTAGGGTCGAAGACCAGGAGGACCGTTTGCGATGTACCAGCGAGCCAGCGTGTGAAGATGTTGTATTTGTACCAAATGTAGTCCTTTTGGCCTTTCTGGGCGTTCTCGTGGGTCTGTTTTACCAGGGCGCGGAACCAGGTATCTGAAAGATTTTACTTTAGTGGGACATGATACAGATGAAGTTCAGGTGTGTGAGAAGGGATAAATAGGTTGCGAGTTCTTTAAGTAATAACCTAACCTGTAGCCGATTGAATAGCGATGCTATTCATTGGTATACCGGGCAGGACATTCTTTCAGTTATGGGTTATACTTACTGCAACCGTCCAGAGACCCTGCAGTATCACGTGTATATTCATGTCCAAAGTACCCGTTCGAGTTCTTGATCGCATGCATCCACCAAATCTCCGGTATTCGGAATTGCTGAGTGAACACATCTCGCCATTCTTTACATTCTCTGATCTGATCTGCTCCTGCGACGCTAGGATTCGAGTGAGAACATATTAGTTGGGACCAGGCTAGATCACGTACACGAGGGTCAAGTCGAAGTCTCCTAGTATAAAGGATAGAGGGTCCTTGAGTCCTTGAATAGTATCCAAGGATACTTCGCGACGGTCCCAAGTCATTTCAGCTAGGTGAAGGATTACGCGTTAGCGCAGGGTTGTAAGTTGGCGAATGCGGTCTTACTATAGCGCTTCCTCAAAACCTCAATTTCCGGGTAAACGACGCTGTTGGTAGCAGTCATATTCTCGGGTTAGGGTTAATAGCTAGCCCTTCGTCGCTACGAAAGTTATACAAAGTTATCTGACAGCGCAATTTTCCCAGGAAAAGGCAAAGTGGTCGAAAGACATACAAAACCCGCAACGAAATGCAGAACTAAGAAATATGCTATGCGACTAAGACTAGTTAGTGAAAGTGCAACGTGTGGCAGAATACTAGCACAATTGTGCTCTCGAATCCACTAACGACACAAGGCTCCAGATTTATTCACAACCACTACGGAGGAGCCTTTCAAAAGTCTTTGCCCACGCCAAGACACTAAAAAGCCACATTTCTAGATTGGGTAGTTTAGTGATTGTGACCACATAGTGCAGTCTTGCCCTTAGGTCATGATTTGAAGGCAACAACTATATCTCGGGTAGTAATATCGTAATTAGGCGCCATATAGAGATGAGAAATAGCTAGATAGCTATTGAAAATTGAGCAAATTGAGAGGTAGAAGACCTCCATATGTTGTGCCAAGATCGTGGCCTATGCCAAGGTAGGCAAGGACTTTTGAAAGGCTCCACCGTATTTGGCGCGAAAAGGCCTGGAGCTGGGGTGGGTGTTCAGCCCCCAACCTCATCAATGCAGCCGGAGCCCCGAAACAGTCAATGGCTTGCTCAGCCTCGCTTGTGTCACAGCGTACCCCTGAAAGCACCCGCAGGAGAGGTGCGTAATCGTTCTACGCGTAAATCTGAGTGGCTAGCCTTGTCGTGGGCTACCTCTTCCCCTGATAGCATCGCCTCCACCATATTTTGAAAACCCGAAATGGTGCGCCAGGTATGGGAGGGTTACCCGACCTTGTTTATCTACATGGAGGTTGCGCTAGTTAGAGGGAAGGACAAGGCTTGTTCTTTACTTTGATCCACAACTCACTAACGTCAGCTTCTATTCTAAACCCACCACTTCCCGCGCCCGTTTTCAAAAGTCTTACCGTCTATCGCCTACTAGTCATGACCGCAACACCGAAATTGCGACTCCTTCGCAATCGGCCTTTGTGCATCATCTGCGGGCGACCAGGCGAAGCCGACGGAATCGCAGAAACGCTCGGCATAAAAAAAAATCGCATAACAGGGGACGAAGTGATGAAAGTCAACAATGGATACACCTTCTACACCGGCTCATTTACCCTAAAGTCCGGAGAAGAGCTCGAGTACTATGTGACCAGCAGTCTGCGACAAGGGATTCAATCCTTCACAGTCTGCGCAAGCGTCTTGTTCAGTATTCTGCGGCCGCGCTTTGTTATCCACGCTGGCGTTTGTGCTGGTTACGACGATCCAATGGGCAAGCTCAAGTACGAATTCTGGGTGTCCTGATTTGGTACCTTGCTGAAATTTTCAGAATTAAACTTACAGATGTAGTCTTTGGAGAGGCAGCGACCAACTATCAGGAAGGCAAGATGGATTATGTGAACGGGCAGTTCTGCATGCGTCCTGATTACAATCGTGTCCCTTATGAAGCAGGCGATATGCAAGCATTTGCTGAGGCGGTGTCGCGCCCAACGTATCACTACGGCGAATATCTCTCGGGATCTTCGGTGCGGACAGACGCAAGCATTATCTTCGAGAATATCCGTAGAAATGTGAGCACTCAATTCCAATGTGACGTGATGCAAATAGAAGCTAATAGTCGTAGGTTAATCGCAACGCAATAGCACTCGATATGGAAGCGAGTGCCTTCCTGGAGCTGTGCAGGCATTTTGATGGTGACCAGGTTATATCTCTTGGTGTAATCAAGGGAATTTCGGATTACGGGGATCCAAATAAAGGCTCGGTACCGAATGCAAAAGAAATTGCTCTAGAGAACACAGCCAGGGCACTAGAGGAGTGGGTCATTCATCGTATACATGGCATAACATGGACAGTCGATGAGAGTAAGCTATAGCAACCCCGCTTAACATAAAGGCTGAGCTGACTCATTTGTTTCTCAGGGGAGGAGCCGGGAGCAAAGGTAGTACCAGGATACTACGATAATTTCATTAGAAGAGTATTGGACAATTACCTTCAGGGTTGGCCTATCAAGGACAAGTCCGATCGGAGCATCGAGGTTAGACTTCCCACCCTGACTTGCATAATCAAGGATGTTCACTCATCGACAGATCCCTCGAACGGAAATCAAGGGCTTCAAGACAGTGCTGCCAAGGGGAAATGATCCAAGTTTTGCGCAAGAGATCGGTCACGTCGAGAAGCTCTCAGAACGCTATCATGTGAGCCAAGTAGATATCGGGGGCGTGAGTCTCCACCCTCATTAGTACAGAGCACCTCTATGGTACTAACTTGCATTTAGAGCACCGCGGGTCGCTATCTTCATTACAAAGGCGGCTATCTGATCGACTGGGCACGATGCGTCAATAGTTTGAAAATCTGCGAGGATGGTGAATACCAGGTCGGGGTTTTTAGTCGGCTCTTAAGCAGCGAATCCTACTACAAAGGCTCGTCGGATTCGCCCGCTCTCGCGTCAGTGGTTTCTTGGGAGGATACAGTAGAGTGGTTGAAGGACCTGGAGCTTGAGGAGATTGAAGACAAGCCTCATAAGACTCAAACCGTGAAAAAAAGTATTGAAAAGGAAAGGATGTCGTCGGGTGACGCTCCTAGACAGAACCAAGCTAAAGATCAAAGCGCCCGAGAAGGCCGACCGCCGCAACGAGACAATCATCAAGCAGAGATGGTTCTCGGAGAAGGGAGGCATGCAAGTCCCGCACCGACTGGTGACGCTGCCACTTCCAATGAATCTCGACCGAAGAAAGGGGCTGAAAGGCGCCTTGCATCAACTCCGGCACGTACAGGCAGCGACGAGGTCAAGGAAAAGCAGCGAAGCACGACGCAGTCTCCCAAACGCGCAAGAAGTAAAGAGGGCCATGAAAAAAAGAAAAGTTTCTCGCTATCACCGAAGCGGTCAATGTCACGCCTCTTCCAACGGTTGCGAAGCACGCCGCCAGATTATTACCCACCTCCCCAGCCCACAACACCTTCCTGAGCATCCGCATAGTCGTGAAGAAGCTGTAGTTGATTGTGGTATGCTAGATGTTTGTTTCATGTGATCATGGGAAGTTTCTAGATATATATTGTCCATGTACCCCATCTCATCTTAATTCGTCTCTGTCCTCATTTGCTCCTGTCCTATTTGCAACCAATGCATTGATCCACATACCAAGTCTGAATCCGGCCAAGAAAATTTGTCTTTCTACCACCACGGTTGAGGACTTGAGATATGAGCTCGACAACTCCTTGTTTTTGATGCCTTCAACTCCGTCTGGGAGCGCAACGGTACAGACAAGGGCATTGGCATCTCTCGCCCAGTCCATCACCTGATTTTTGCGGCTTTCATTTGCTTTGAGATCTTCCGTAAAGCCCACGATCTCATATTTCTCCGAGTATCTGGGGATAACTAACAACTCCGGTGATTTTATACTGCTGTTGTAAAGCTGCTCAGCCCAGCGCTTGGCTACCTCTACCTCGTTTTTCTCTTCGCCATTTGCAACGTCTCTTGGCATGGAGACATCCCAAACAAAATGAAGATTGGTTTCTTCTCCTTTGTACAAGACCGGGATATCATTACCACCACGAGCAATGCTCTCTACGTGAAGCGGGCAGTGGATATCGCCGATGAGGTGCAGGATGAACTTGAGAGCCATGGTTCTCTCTTCCGGCAATGCAACTGTATTTATCATGCTGCTCGTCGTGTTTTGGATCGCATCGATGATACAGGTCCGATTTGATTGACAGTCGCGGTGGTAATCGAGGCTACACGAGTCTGGTGGATCGTCTCGAGCATCTACGAAGTGCCAGGAGCCGGTGTTGCGCCCCTCAGGCAGCTGTTTATATTCATCTGCCCAAATGGCGGCGGAATCTATAGTCTCACTACCCAGCAGATCTCTCACGTACTCCGTTGCATCCTGGGTGAAGTACTTTTGGGCAATCAGCGCGATGGTGCGATGGGCGAGGTTGCCCCAGGCGTTGCACGGGGTAGGGACGATAACGATGCAGAAAGAAAGAGCCGTATATAGTCTCATCGTGTTAGAAATCAGGATAACAGTGCTCGGCAAAATAATAGCGGACAGTGCGAGAACAGGCAAAGAACAATACGGATCGCGAAAGCGCAGGCCTGGTCGGAAGCGAGCGGCGCTCGCTCACCTTGGTGAACCTCTTGCATGGGGGCTGAGCTGAGGTTCGTATTGTCGCAGCCCCCCAGCCACGCCGCCTAGAGGCGCACCCGGCCTCACCGGAATCACCACATCACACGAGCAACCAATATTCCATCTGCTACATTTGATGAAACGGGTCGGTTGCCTGCTCGTGTGCGCATGCGGAGCCTTGTGGCTCTTTGCTAGAACTTCATGAGCCTCGCCTTGTCCCGCTTTGCTGTTACCAGCGTCTTCCGCTCTCCCCATCGAGATCTAGTATTTCGTTCGCACATCCGCTATCAACTTATCTCCGTCCCACTTCCCCGGCAGCCTTCTCCATTTCCCAGGGCCATGGCCAGCTCAGCCAGAAAACGATCACCCAGCACCATCGAAGCATCGCCCATTGAAAGACAACAGACGAAAAGGCAGCGGCTTCCGACTACTTGCGAATGGATCTTGAAACAGCCTGCGTACAAGAGCTGGAGAGCTAGCGAAGATAGTGGATCGCCCATTCTCTGGCTCCATGGACCACCAGGCTGCGGTAAAACCTTTCTCGCTCAGTCAATCGTTGATTTTATCCAGGAAGATAACCATAAGCTGGAAAACAATGTTTTCTCTTACTTTTGCGATGCAAATTCAACCCCCCGTTCTCTCATGAGATCAATACTCGTCCAGCTGCAGCAGCATCCAGCACTAGGAGAGGAGACAAGAGTTGACGTAATCAGCCTCACCACCGAACCATTGTCCGGTGACCTGAGTGTACCATTGGATATCACCCATAAGCTTTGGGACACGCTTTCCGGTGTACTGCTAGAAATACCTAACGCGACTCTCATTATTGACGGCATAGACGAGCTTCCAGAGAGGTTCCTTCAACCACCGGATTTTGACTTGCCTTTTAAGCTGGTGACTCTCGCAAATATTGACAATAAGAAAACGAAAGTGCTTCTCTCGAGTCGCACACATGCAAGTATCCGGAGAACGTTAAAAAACATCCCCAGTCTTCTAGTAACGGAGGAGCTCGTCAAGGAAGACCTAGAGCGATTCATTGAATCCGAGATTATAAAGTTTCGGGAACTAGAGGCTTGGAGTGACCTCATCCGACCGGAAGTCATGGACCAATCTGAGGGAAACTTTGTCTGGGGGGTGCTTGCGGTCAAGGAACTTGCCGCAAATGCTTCTATACGCGCTTCTAGTCAAAGGTAAGCAAAGGATATCACCACGAATTTCGTTCCCAGCCTCAGTGTACTTGAACCTACACAAACCGTTGGAATTGTATCCCGTTGGGTTTCAGTCTAATATGTTCGAACTGAAGCCGCTTGCACCCGAGAAATGCAACGCTTCCTGTATAACATCGCCTCCAGTCAACGACTAACTTTCAAAGCAGCGAAGATGATCTTAGAGCGAGCTTGAAGAACATTCCGACGTCTATGGATGATCTCTATACTTCAATAATATCGAAGCAGGCCGCAGTGCTGAGTTCCAACCAAATTTCCTTGCGCAACCAAATCCTACAGTGGACCCTGTTCTCTGTCCGGCCATTGCGATCCGATGAGCTTCTCAACGCTATTGCTGTACAGTCGGACGCTAATCCTCAAGATATCGAGGCTGATGCGATCGAGGCTTGTGGCTCACTCATCAAGATCGAAAACGGGGCCTGGAAACTTGTTCATCACTCTCTTCGAGAGTACCTTCTGAAAGAACTTGAGCCGTCAAATCAAACCCGACTGGTGGATCAACAATCGAGCAATTTGATGATAGCCAGGTGTCTACTTTCCTACCTCTCCGATCCGCCCTTCTCTCGCATAGATGTGCCACTGAACCAGGACTTTCAGTATACATATCCTCTCATTGAGTACGCGACACTATACTGGGTGCATCATGTCAGCAATGCAGGCCCTGATTCCAATCTTCAGGACATAATCAGCAAGTTTTTCAGCCCGCACACAATATGCGTGGAGTGGGCGGACATACTGCTTCCGCATTATCTTCCACGTTCCAGCCTACCAATTCCACCACGCCCGTTTAATACCGCCCGGTTCTTGCACCTTTTCGCATTGAAAGGTCAGCTCAGTTCATATTTTCATGAGGACTCGAGGGCAGGTTTTGCAAAACAGGTCGAAGACCTGCTTCGCCATTCCTATGAAGGTTTCTTGGTTCAGGCGCAATCGAAATCGGGTCCGGAAAGCATTGACGCCGTAAAACGTCTTTTGGACCTCGCCGAAGTGTATAGCTGGCTACCAGGATACAAGTCGAAAGCCGTATCTCTGCTTCAAGCTGCATCGTTCGTCGTCTCCAAGAGTACCGATCCCAACGCACAGCAACTTAGAGCCACAGTATTTCAAGCGCTAGCAGATGATTATAAGCGAGCCGGCAAGTACGAAGACGCGCGGAAGCTTCTCACAAGCATGCTGGCAGACGAAATGCTTCTATCCGATGATTTCGCACGCATGTTTGCGTTGGATAGCTTAGGCTGGGTTAACATGCGCTTGAGTGATCTCAACACCGCCGAGCCCTTACTACGAGACGCCACAGACCTTGCTGCACAAATCTACGGCAAGCACTCGCCGATGACTCTTCGCCCTAAAGTAACTCTTGCAGAGACTTTGTCCAAACTAGGACGACATAAAGAAGCGGAAGTCTTTTGCACTGAATTAAAGAGGCAACTAAGCGAGCATCACACGAATGGCGTACCGCTACCCAAGGATTCGATATCGCAGTTGCACACATTGGGAATGATTCTGATGCAGGAAGGGAAATTTCAAGAAGCAGTGAACACCTACCGAGTTGTTGTCGACGATCGAAGAAAGATGTTTGGAGAGAAGCATGGAATGACCCTTGGAGCAGAGATGCAGTTGGGTATTGCAATGGAGAAGGCAGGAGACAACGACGGTGCGAAAACTCTGTTTGGCAATCTATTGCCAAGGCAAGAGGAAGCATTAGGTGAGAACCATCCAGATGTGAAGGAATTGAAGCAGAGGTTGGTACAACTGTAGAAAACGCGTTGATAATGCCTGCGTTCAAGCGACCGCTGTTAGGTGTAGTCCAGTTCTCGCTAGTATAGGAGGGATCGGATCGGATCGCCTTACTAAAGGAGCCTTCTCAAGGATGGTGGATCTGGAACAGGGCTCCTCCAAAATTGTAACCTTTCTGGCAATCGTTATCCCTTTCTAGTCCTGGTAGTTCTTATTATATGCTTCAAGGCGGTCCCACCCGTTATCAGCAGCGAGTAGAGCGGCTCCCCCTAGTGTGCGTTTTCATCGACTCTATCCAATTCTTTCTCTAAATGTCATGGCATGTCCCGTAGACCAGCCAGGCTCGGTAGACTGGTCGGCGGTTATGGCTGTGGGGGTTCCCTTTTTGGTAAGGCCTAGCTTGGCGTTTAGAGCAGAGTCCTGGCGGCGTGTCCCTGCATACAAAGACGATCTTTTCACGTCATTGGCGACTGCAAATAGTCGCCTCTAGCATGCGATACACGCCATGCCTATCTCCAAGAAAGACAGAGTGCGTCCCGCCCCGGGCCAACTCCCAATATACATCGCAAAGAGTCCCAGCTTACCGCCCCGCCCACAGATCCAGCGCGAGCACAAAAAGGCCGACAAGGCAGGCACCCGCGCGCCGGTAAAGGCCAACGGGCTGCCGGTCAAGGCCCCGAAGCCGACGTCGATTGTAGGTTCTCTCGCACCTACTGCCCTATTCACCCTCCACCCGTCCTTCCCCCGGCAGCAAGTCGCATAGCTAAAGCCGCGGCTGGGAAATACAGTGCCAGAACTGCCGCCGCGAGATTGTCAGCACGAACAAAGCGCAGCTCGAGGCCCATGCGTTGAGCCACAACCAGGCACTGTGGCCGAAGGAGAAGTGCTGGCCGAATGACTTCGCCTGAGGGTAGATATGTAGATATGGGGTTTGGGACAACTAGACGTGGAGACATGAGACGCCGTCACAAGCTGCCGGAGGAATATCTGGTAGGAGCAGAGGCATTGAGGGTCCTTTCAGGGCGCAGCCACTCGTTACCATAGGCCTCTTTGATGCGTTAGGCGGTGCAAGACGCTTGATACGATAAGCTCCGTCAGCGTAACTATGCAGTTGTATCTGATACAAAACACCACGGCAATCGTCCTTCGAGTAGTAATTGTATAGTCTACGTAGGATCTACTAAAGATAGTCAAACAGACAACCCTAAAATCCTTTCCCTGCGAAAAAAAAAAGCACGTCTTTGCCATGGAAAAATTGATTTAGCCAAATTGGATGTTACGGACAAGGCAGTTATCGATGAAAACGTCTTTGGGTTCCTCTCATGTTATATACCGGGGGGCAGGGATAGTGGGTTAAAGCAACTTGTCAACTTTATGCCTAGAACTAGCTTTTCTACCATGCTCAGCCTATACATCAAGGAAAAACCGGAGAGCGGTTGCAAATGTCGTGGTAAAAGGAAGGGTCAAGTTAGCTTGTTCACGAGTACTAGAGACCTGTAGAAGAAACAAGGGATATCTGTAGAGAGCTTGAAGATTCATTGACAAGTGCCCAACCCTTCTGATCCTATCGAGAACCCCAAACCATCTCCTGGTGTACCTTCTCAGCCGCCACCGCCACCACCTTTCCGTAAATCACAAGGTCTGTGAAAAAGAGCCCTTGATACTATGGCTATGTGGAGCACCAAAGATCGTGATGCAAGACTCCACAACTCGAATCTAAGACATAGCTTCTAGAGATCGAACGAGGCAAAGATATGAACGAACCGAAACAAACTTATGTAGGGGAAACTAAGTCCCGAATGCCAAAGGCAGGAGACTAAATACTGGGAACAAGGCTTGCGTCAGGGAACATTCAGGATGCCTGGAAGGGGAAATCTTAGCGATTGACGAGAAGTGTGAAAAATGTCCTAGAGACCAGATCCCCGACACGACCGGTAAAACATGCAAACCAAAGGAGTTAAAGAAGTTAGAAAATATGCGGCAAGCGTCCTGAAGTTCGAATACTTGATCTGGTGCAAAGAGGCTAGAACAAGGATATTGATAAGCCTGTTTGTATTTTGGATGACAATAAAAAGTGTCCACCGGGACAAATTGCAGAGACTCATAGGAAGAATTATAGAATTCCAGACCAAGCTACCGTCGAACCTACCTGTAACAACACCGAACCAGGCGACACGAACCCCAATCGTCCTAACGCAAATGCCTATCGTCGTGGGAAAGCAGAAACGCAGTTGCCGTTCAACTAGAAAGGCACAAAGAGAGAAGAAGAACAAGTAAAAACAGGCCTCTAAGTCTGCTGCTAAAGACAAATTAAAAGTTGAGGCCCCACCCCCAATTCCACCGAGCAGATCTTCGGTAAGGTCTCTCTGGAGGCTCGTAGTAATAAAATTCTAGACCTTTATCATCGCCACCTTCTACGTCCAACCTAAGTAGCGACTACAGCACCACTTTTTTTAGTTCTGGCGTGTGCGTCGCAACCTTAACGAAACTTTCAAGAAATGGTTCCACAACTTTGTTGTTTGGCGAAGTGCCGAACCAAAATTTATCCTTAGTCTAGAAAGACTTATCATTTTCTACATCTCGATATTCCGAATATTTGCCACCTTCGGTGGTTTTCAATAGTGAATACGAAGAATTGTCGATCCAATAGCCTGTCGATTCTCGACCTTCGTCCCTAGGCCCTTCAAAGTACCAGGCTTCTAATGGGAGCACCATACGAAACATAAGAAATATGTATTTTAGATGCGGCCAATGGGGTATAATACCATCGCCAGGCCGGAACAAAGTCTCATCGACTTGGGCGCCGAGCGCCATCGTTCTCAGATAGTAAGGCAAAACTCGAAGGCTTGAACTAAAGGGGTCTTTTGATAAGAGCTAACGAGGTTTGGCATACCATTCCGGTGATGTTCGATCCCGGTGTCATTTTACAGAGAAAGTCTAGATCAACTTCTCGGAGGAACTCCAGCGTCTTTTCCCAAGCAACAATCAATTTTTTCAACGAAGGGTAACCGCCCAGCAAAGTCAATAAGAATCCGATAATCGAGTGTTGCACTAGTAACAGCATTGTGTAGCTAGAGAGAAGCGACTGACGTTAACCGAGGAAGGCCTTGAGGCTTCAGCAGATGAGTTCGTCATGGAGCATGCTGTCAATTTTGGCAATATTCGTCCACAAATAGACTAATAATTATTTCAAGTCGATACTTGTCGTAATTTCTTTGGCCCGCGAGCCCCCCGATTGTTTTGAATGTTGTAAAGATCCTCTGGATTCGCTCCGTGGGCAACTCATTCTTCTCATGTTATTCTTGTGTACTTCCACGACGACCACGATTTCCGTCCACTGGGTCTGGAAAGTAGACAATAAATTTAACCTTCTTGAGGTAGCGGAGGCGAAATCCAGAGTAATATTTCTTAACTTTTTCTAGGTCCCCCTTCCTCAGTTCTAAGGTGTCATTCTTACGCTTTTCTGCATGGTCCTCAGCAGCTTTGCGGAACTTGGCTGATAGATAATATGCGGTGTAAAGATCGTCCTGCGGCAAATAGGCACATATCTGATCGAACAATTCTTGGGGAACCTGTCCATAGTGAAGTATAACTTAGGAAGACTAGCGTTGAACGGAGTTACTGCTTTTCGAAACTTAGAAAATCGTATAGCCGCTTAAAATATAATGCTGGTATTGAGTTGTTCTAGCGATGCCACTTTTGCAGCATATTTAGAAAACCAACCTAGTGAAGCGTAGTCTGGTACCAACCATGTGAAACGTCGGGGAAGGCACCGGACCAAGGACGAGCAGGCGCGCTTCGTAACCGCCGTGGATATTTAGTATGCCGGGACAAGCCGCTGCAGGGAAAGACGACTAACAGCATTACAGTAGGGTAAAGTACAACAAAATGCCTATGCAATACGGTCAAAACGCTTCACCACCTGTATAGACTATTATTACATAACTCCAACACGTCTTCCTGTTCTTCAACCTTAATTATAGCTCTTGCACAGCCTTGTAACCCTTCGGGGCAACTATCATTTAAATTAAGTATCTGCAAAACTGCTGACTTACAAAAAGCAACGCTTCTGGGCTGGATATATCGGGCAAGACGGATACCCTCATCTTTAGCCTCGAAGTTTGATGCCATAGCAACAGGCCTACGAATCTTGTTTTCCAAGATCCTTACATCAGACAAAAATTCCGTAAGAATCGCTAGTTTGCCGTAGCAGTTTTTATTTTTCCCGTGTAACCCACGTGCATAAAAGAGCTTCTGTTCTCCAGCTTCGACGAATCTGAAGGCTGTCCATTCCTAATCTTCGTAGAACAACATGCGTCTCTCGATTCCTTCATTGAACGAATCGATCTATTATCTTGTTCTTCCATGCCGGTATAGGTTTGTGATGTCTTTGTTTAAATACAATCATGTTGCTAACATAGATCGATGTCCAATCAACAATAGATCATGATTGCAACTGTGCTACAACAGCTATATTTGCGAACAAGCGCGATGACGATGAGGCGATAAATACTTTATCAGCGAGTAAAGTTTCGAGCTTCACGGCCCTTCAACATCATGGTTCTCAGCTCGTGAGATGGGTGCTGGCTAGCTGACAACTACTTTACATACCTACCTAGGCCATTTGGAAATACCCTCGGCGATGACCGTAACACTCCACACAACCCCGGCCCACAATCCAGACGTGGCGAGCGCCTAGGAACCCCAATGCCTGAAAAGCAACAAGATTGAACCGCATTCGAGCTTAGCCTAAAGATTTGATAACTTACGTGCTCAGAGCGCTACATTGACAATTTTCGACAACTAATAACCAAAATCGAACACCGGCTGAGTCCGTTCCACCAACGGCAATATCTGTGCAGTCCTCGATTTGTCGTATTAATAGTCGAAAATCTCACCAAGTGAGGAGCTGGATATCATAGTGTTAATGTTATGTGGGAAAGGATGTTAGTGGCCCTTAGAATTCACTAGAGCTGCAAGTCAAAGGTGAAAACCCCCGCCGCGATTACCAGCCCTGTAGGTAACGTGCCCGTGCGCACGGGCACGTTAAAGGGCTGAAACTCAGCCGCCGGCCTTGCCGACCATAACACACCGCATCTGCTACCCAAGACCAAATCTTCTTCTTTGTTCTACTCTTGTGGTATGAATTGATTCTCTGAATCTCGTGAGCGTGAAATCTTAAGAAAGACTAGCTTAGGGCCTGGGTAACAACACATCCATGGTTAAAGGTATGCTACACTCTATATAAAGAGGCCTACTACTTTCCGTAATATGATCAACCAAAACAACAACGTTGATCCTCAATTCCGTCTTTTTCCTCCACATCCAATCACGGAAACACGAATCAACATAAGTTCCCTCAACAACTCTAGCAAGCGAAAATGAGGAGTATCCCTTTCACCATTCTTTCTGCATCCATTCTTTTGGCCGCCACTTCAGCTACTGCGTCTGATTATTCGGTCTACAAGCTGAAGATAGAATCTAAGAATGAAAAGCTCAAGGGTCAGACCCTCGTTGTGAAGGATGAACCCTCAGCTAATACATTCCCTAATCCATTGGGGAATTTCCCTACTTCTCCTAGCCAACCACGTCAATCATACACCTTTAGAATCCTCACATTTTCGGAGACTGACAAGTTGTACGAACTTGAAGGCGCGGTCAAGAAAACACACCTCATCATCAACGGCGATCCCAGGGCCGCCCAGCTTTTCGATGTACCTATTGGCGGAGACCCAATTCCGATCCCAGACAAGTCTATCACGAGAACCAAGTTCACGTTCTTCGATAAATTCGGGAAGACATTTGTAAGGTCTGCAGAAAACTTGAGGGGAGGTGATGGGGATTTTGATGGTCCAGGGTCGTGGCGCGCATGTACCGGTAGTACGATGGATTACCAATTGTATTGGTACGATGGTAAGTTACCAAACTCCATTCTATAACATGATTAGTAACCAAATCCAGGACAATCCGAACTCAACAAGATTATTCAAGGATGCGAGTCAATTGAGTTGTTCCTTGAGAAGGACGGGCCCAGCGTCTCTACTACCCTTGTTCCAGCTCCCACTACAACCAGTCACGGCTTTATCACGGGAGTACCTGCACCTAGCAGCAATACCACTAGAAACGGCGCAATGCCCACGGCTACCTCCTTTACAGGTGGTACTCCGCATCTACAGTTCACCGGTGCCTGTTTTGGGCTATTTGCGTGTGCAGCAGCTCTCCTACTATGAGGTTCAAGTATAGGTCGGCTATCGAAGCCATCCTATGAGATTTAACATTAATTGTCTAGTTTTTTCTTTAATATATGTGTAGTTTTATAGAATTACTATAGAGTTATTAGAGCGACTGATTTACTACCCTCTCTACTTCTTCGATCTTTTATTCATTTGACTTGAATAGTGTCGTTCATATTCCTTTTCCCAAACAGCCATGCATTTTGCTATTTATTATATTGTGTATGTACCAAGACTAATATTTAATACTTCTATACTTTTATAAGCTTCTCTAAAAGTGGTGATGTCCTTGGTTGTAGAAAGTACCTTCTCGCGAGATATCAGGATTTCAAAGAGTTTACCGAAGTTGGGAGCGGCAAAAAACTATTATAAGTAAGTTATCAAACGAATGGAGAATAAAAAAATACACTAAAGACACAAAATTAAGCTGACCTACAAGGAGTAAATTGGAACACACTGTGATATCAATAGAGGATTTACGTGGTATATTTAACTACGCATCGGCTAGGTGTAACTAGACTCTAACATATGGTCCTTTAGTCCGAGCCATCGAGATTCCCCATACAACTGTTGCAATAGCAAAACATTCAACAATGCTTGCACAGAGCACAGCCCACCAAGCGTATCGAAGAGATATGCATAGAACTGTCATATTGCCAAGTTCTTTCCTAAGAGCTTGGTTATGCTGCTGGCGGCACACATAGGTTGTGGCATCCATGAGCTGGCCGTCATTCCAGTCATCACTCTTGTACCAGACGCCAAAGCCTACCCAGAGCAGTACACCAATGCCAGAGACGATTGCTGTCGCCAAATTACCGATCTTTGTGATTCTTCGAATCTACACTCGTTTTAGTAATAACCACATCGAATGATATAGGCTCGACTTACAGGTTTAGAGAAAGCAGCAATGATTAATATCAAACTCAGTAGTGAAGCGACGGTAGAGACACAAAGTAAGGCATATGTAGGGTCCATCTTCATATGGATTAACCAAACGTCTAGCCAGACACCCTGCCCATTTTCATCCACAAAATGATCTTTTGTTGATAGGTAGAGCCAGATGGTGTATCCCAGGACGCCTACGATAGAACCCGCAAGAAAAAAGGACAGAATGCGTAGAATGAGTTGAATTCTGATGATTGTACGATCGGATTTTGAGACAACGACACTTTCTTTGTGAGTTTTAGACTTTGGTTCCGATATTCGATATCCAGTACAAAGCCGAGCAGTTTTGCGAGTGTTTTCATATGACTCATAATTTGGGTTGAAAGGACTCGAGGATCTGGATGTATTGCTCCTCATGCTGAAATATTTGCAGTGTAGGAATAATACACCGGTAGTTTCAATTTCTCAATGCAAAGAGCTGATGAGCTACACGCTATGATCAAATTTCCGTCTCTTTTATAATTACTCACATAATCCACGCGAGATCAGGCTCCTTAAGTGCCCATTTTGGATGTCCCTGTCACTTCGAACAAATTTACCAAAACTGGATAATGTATTCAGCCCCAATGTACTCTACACCGAAATCTTCTACAATAGTGCGGTAGAAATGTCCCAGCTGCGCCGAAGCAACTAGGAAAAGTGGATGTGGTCTTGGCGAGACCAGGATCTTTTGTAGTGATGGCGGCGTTGCCAAGGGCTGAGAGGATATTATCACGTCATGCGCAAAGTGCAACACGAAGCTTTTTAAGGCTATGTCTTGTCAGCACTTGACTAAAAATATGTAGAATAGTCTAAATTACAGTACTTGGCGTCCGTAGTGGTCCTCAGCAAGTTCAATTGCGCACGAATTGCGAGGCAGAGTTGCTTTCAGCGCACGCAAAGCTGCTTACACCGCTAGATTCGGTTAATTCTTGGGATTCTCAGGTAGGCAGCTCAGTCCACTCTCCTGCATCGTTACATAGAGAAATGTAACCCGGCGCAAACCTCGCCGGTAATATCGGCGAGGCCTGCGCCACAACCCAATGTGTAACATGATCTGTATCTAGGGACCTTTTTCGGCCCTAAGTAAGCACTGTATGTCGTGGCCGATTGCTTACCGGTCCGATGAAGCACCCAATTCAATTGTAACCTCAAAGACTTATAAAGTGTGAATATCTATAGACTGTCGGTCGTCATACGTGAGTTTTTGTCTTCGGTAAATAACAAACTTCAATCTCCTATCATTATTTTGAACAACGCCATTCTTCACGAGGCTCCTACTCTTTATATCGTTGGCGTTATTGCTACTAGGACCCCAAATATTCAACCATACATTCTTCCTGTGTGCCTGGGCACATATCATGAGCCTCCTTGCTATCTTTGCTCAATTACTCCTTGGTGCCAACCTGGTTGCCCCACTCTCCATCGCCATCCCAGCTCCTCTTGAACCAAGCACCTCACTCCACAGTCGAGAGAATGATAACAGAGACGAAGGTAAGTTCCTTACTTGGTATTTGGGAATCGCTGCAAACAAATGTATCTTGGCGATAAGCAATGTTAGTTGTTTACCTCACGAATTGTAGAAAATACAAGAATAAAAACAGCGACTTGAACAAAGTAATGGAACACAAAAGCTTCCTTCTATATCGCTCAGTCTTCGATTACACTCGCAACAAAAAATCCGGCTTCTCCTGGATCGATCGAGCGAGCCCTTCATTCCCCCAGGCGCAGCGAGTTGAGGCACAAGATGGTGCGACCGTGGACTGGGCACTCGGTAAACAGGACGACCGAATCGAGGGCAAGTTTGGAAGGCTAGGGTTGAGATTTTGGGTTCACAGCCTTTCAAAGGAGCGAATGATACAAAAGTCACAGGCAAGGCGGAGCTAGGTGACATGGATATGCGATGCTATCAAGAGAATACCAACATGGACATGACGATTGATGGTTTCTACCATAAATGCATATCTCCATATTACTGTACTCGACAGGATAGACAAATTCGACGTACTGTGTTTTCCTTCTCCGACCAAATCGCCACGGTTGGGATCCTGGGCCAGTGAGCTAAAGAAGATCAGCGGGATCCACGCGTCGATGGCATTCTCGATAAACTATATGAACCACTCTCCTTGATCAAACCGACACAACCAAAGACAGTCCGAGAATATGTCATCGAGAAAGAATTCATACGGCTAGGCATGGGCAAGAAGCATAGAGTTCGTTTCACTTGGAATGTTGGATAGTTGTCGACGGATAAGACTTACGATCCGAGCCGAGTAAAGCTAATTCACGGCCATCTTGCGAAGAAGGTATTTCCAGAAATACAAAAGAAGGCGAAGAATGGTGGTCCTATAATGACTAACGGAAAGAATTGGGACGTGTACAAAGTTCCTATACCAGCAAATATCAATATCCAGATTCAGGAAGCATCCCAAGACAAGCTTAATTGGGGCCCGGTTGATATCATTGATATCGATATTGTTATTGAAAACACATGATCATGTGGGAAGGACACAGCATTCATCAAGCCATTTATAGACTTACTCGGTCCAATTTCGGCTGCCACAACAGAGAGATTTAGTGCAGTTATGAATGGGCTGGGGCTTGTTGGAGGAATGTCTCATTCGTTCATATGTTCTGGATAATGATTAATCCGGATCATTCATTTCCTAAATTCTGTCATCATTACACTCCTCATTCTGATTTGATATCCAACCCATCATTGACGGCGAACCCACCCTAAACCCTTCTAGCGCCCTTATATCAGACCTGATATTGAATTAGTCACGATTGATCAGGTTAAGACATACCAGTCTATACATTAATCTGGGGCTATAACAATCGCATTTCCAGTTCATAAAGCCTAGACCCGAGTGTGATTAATGAACTGTGGTTACGGCATTTAAATATCAGCTGTAGGTATCAAGAGCGTAGGCAAAGCTATGAATCTACTAAGCCAGCTCTAAACTACCTGGGTACTAATTTAAACATCGCACGATAGGATGAACAATAAATTAAATTAAATTCACTACTGGTTGTAAAACAATATTTACCGTGCTCACTAACTTTGCCGCCTTGCTATGGGAGTAATCAGGCCGTGCAAGGCAAAAGTCTGTACTATGTCGCCTACAACCAGGAAACCGCAACAGCGCTTCCCTGATCTTGAATTCAGCATTATTCACGTGGATTCGATAACAGATTTTTCTGTCGCTATTAAAACTAGTAAATAGGCTGGCGCAGACATTGTGCCGTTTAAGGGCTAAGAATCGATACCGTATACCCAAGGCATACGAAAATGTGAATGATAACTAAAGCTTTGGAGATCCTAGCGACAACAAATGGCATGTTAGAATTTTAGTATAGAATTGGGGCAACCGGGACAAATAGCTGATGGTATATTATGTGGAGCAAATAGGTGGACTTAGTTTGATACGACATGCGTGTATATGATGTTTCAAGAAACTGCTCATCCAAGCCGTTGATCAAATTTGTAAATCTTTGGGTCTGGAGGAACAATATCCACTCCTCCAATCTATTGGTATTGGGCCCTATTTTTCCCCGTCGAGGCTTCATACAAGTCGTGTTCTTTTCCTAGTTCAACAATACCCAAGTAGTCCAGGCCCGGATTGACTAACCGAAGTTACCCAACTACGGCAGGTGGCTAGTGAGTTACCATGGTATATATAGTAGACGCATGCCGAACTACAAATTTTTGTAAAGCCACCTTGTATCTGCTGCGTGCATGCGGTATGGAAAGAATTCTAGACAGAGATCAATCGAGTTCCGTTCAACACAGGGGGCAATCACGAGATCTTATTCGCCCATCAGCATTCATCGCTTCACATGGCTCTCTAGCGCGAGAATCTTCGAAATCAACAATAGCATACGATTGTCGAGTTTTCGCATCGTGCCCCGGCTATTGGATAAAGGTAGTTGTAGATCCGTTTTCGCAGGCGCCACATATAGATGAACAAAGTCAGCTATCCTATCGTCGCCTACAAGATCCTCGGAATTAATGTTAGTGTTCTACGCTTCATTAGGTACGTGAACAAATTATAAATTCTCGATCCCAGGTGCAGTCCATGTCTTGTCCTCCATCGGCATAACAAAAAATACATTCATATCACACACAATGCAATTCTTCACTTTTGCCCTTCTCGCTTACCTCCCCGCCGCCATGTGTGCCGGAATGGGCGATGCAATGCACCAGGTGGTTTAGGCGGCGTGTGCATCAGCACCAGCTCATGCTCGTCCAGTGGCGGAAAATACATATCTGGAGCCCATCCCGAATAAGTGCCCTGGCCCGTCGAGCTTCCAGTGTTGTGTGTACCCGTGAGGAGAGGAGGGAATGTGGGTTATCGAAAAGGCCGCCGTCAAACTAGACTGATTTTGGAGTCAGAAACGTCGAGCCTGTCCAGGAGACAGTACCCAACCCTCCAGCGAAGAATGGAATATAACTTGCGAATCGTGGGTAAATGAATAAATAGATATTTGATTGAACATTGCATAGAAAATGATGTGATACTTGTGTTCTAGCTCGAAACAAAGTCCCTACTCATACACTAAACTCCTTATTGATACAACAAATATATTACAAATGCCGAACAAAGAAAATATGGGTATAATATAATCGCACGTGCAGCCAAAAACACATACCTACAAAGTGATCCGAATAGATCTACCGACACTCGGCGTACCATTCGAATCCATCGCAAAAAGCAGCCAATATCCTGGTAGAATCACACCCGCATCCGAGGGTAACGTGATTGTATATTGCGTTCCGGATCCCGTATGCCTAAGAGAAATCCTACGTTGATCTGTATCCACGGTATGCGTCGCAGTCGCCAGTCGCATGAGCGAAAACTTGGCGACTTGAGAGCTCGTCGAAATGCTCAAAGTGGCACCAACCTTCGCGACAGAAGGCAAACTGCTAATCGCCGGCCTAGAACGCAGCGATCCATCTGAGTTTAGGAGGTACGGTGGTACGAATATCTCAGCGTTGAGATGGTTCGAGTCGTAGGTTCCGCCGAACCGTGTGCAGTCACCGCATAAGCCGCCTCCTCCGTTGAAGATGGTGGCGTCGGGGAGAAGAATGGCGACGGAGTGGTATGTGCGGGGGACAGCCATGGGGTTCATTTTTGTCCATGTTCCAGTATTGGGGTTCCAGAGCTCAGGTGTAAGTTCTGCGGTTCCGTCTTGGAACGGCTTGAGCCTGGACTGTCCGCCGGTCACGAATACAGCGCCGTCTGGCAGAACGACGGCGTTCGCAAAGCCGCGGGCTGATGACATGCTTTGTGTCTTTGTGACGGTGGGATTTGTCTTTGGTAATCCAAGTGTTATCACATAGGCATTTGTGCGGGCATCGCTGTTCTCGTAATCGGCGGCTCCACCCGCTGTTAGGATCTTCCCGTCCACCGCGTCATACATGACTGCGTTTCCATTCATGGCATCCCCATCATCGAGCCGGTTACCTGCGCCTGTCACACCCCCATTTCCATTCATGTCATACCAGTTCATCGCCTTTGAAGGGCCAGCTTGGAAGGCCGATTTATTCTTCCAACCGAACAGCCATGCATGATTGTCAGAGCGGAATATACCTCCAGCGTCCTGTGTGAGCATAGGAGCTACAAGAGCCCCGGACAGGGGAGACCAAGTATTCAACGCTGGGTCGTATATCTCGCCATTTTTGCCTCCGTAACCACCGCTCCAAGATCCACCAATGGCGAAGATGCGTCCATCGGAGCAGGTAGCGGTGGAGTGATACCCACGTGCAATGCGCATGTTCGAGGCTCCATTCCATGCGTTATTGGACGGGTCGTACACGCTTGTTTTCGCGGCAGAACTACCTCCTGTTACTACGACTCTGCCTTCAAAGTCCAATGAGATGCCAGGACAAAACATGTCGTGTTGAGTGTTTGATACCGCCGTTTCAGTCGATTCTCCTGAGTTGAAATCATAGTATGCAGTCTGCGTAAAACCATGGTCTCCGCCATGATCGTCCTTTGCAAAAGACGACCACATCAGGAGCTTTCCGTTTGCGAGAAGCGACGCCGCAACCGGAATGAGCGGAAGGTCCACTGTCCTTTTCCATTGCCCTTTACCAGATGCAGGTGGTGTGTATGGAGTAGGTGTTGATCCTGAGACATCATGATATGCCTGGATCTCGGCGATGGAAGTCCACGGATTGCCTACATTCTGAGCTTCGGAGGTTGCGGTTACCTTGATATATCTTGCCTGCCTCGTAACAAAGGCTGTCTTCTTTGTTAAACCATCATTATTGTAGGTTCCGAGTGCGACAAGCTGCCAGTTCGTGTTGTCGGTCGAGACCTCGATCTTATGGCTGCCTATCCTCCCATTCGGACCGCTGTCACTTGGTCGTGGTTGAATAGTAACAGCGTGAACGTTGTAATTATTCTTCATATCAACGGTAATCCAGTTAGGTAGAGCGTCAGCCGGCACTTTGCTCCATTGCGAATGCCAAATTGATGTTGAGTCTCCATCCAAGACCTTTCCAGGCTCATTGCCAGGCTCAAAGCTATCGGCTGTTGCGCTCCACCCATTTCGACTGATGGCGACTGATGCTGCTGAGGCTGACCCAATAAGAAGGAAAACGCTGATATGGCCAAGCAAGCCCAAGCTCGGTAATGTCATTGTAGAAATAATTCGGCTGACTTGGATTGCCTAGCAACTGATTTCTTGATTCGAGGGCCGTATCTTTATACGTAGGTCTGATTCGAAAGGAAGGCTATCTGTTAAAGATGCCCCCTTTTATAATATCCGACCTATTACTACTAGGTGTTAGCATGTCGGTTCGCCTCTCTATAGCGTGAACTCTAGGACTGTGGTCTGATGGCACTCAGTTTCAACTATCCAACCAATAGGGTGAACTCTAATTCTTCGCCCAACTTGCCAGGCTATAATTAGTAAATCTGGAAATAGTACGGAATAGTTCGTACGAGCAAAACTTTACACCACGTGAATACGAACAGATCTGCGAAGTGCGCATATCACTATGAAGGCCTTATTATTGAATTGTGCAAGGCAAACCACCTCACGGACTAGTCTGACGAGTAAGATAGTGGACATTAATCTTGACTTGAACTCGATTCAGAAGTCCGCAATCGCAAGTGGACTATGCAATTTCTGTGCCGCCGTATTGCTTATGTTAGGCGACAACGTGTTGATATTATTCCAAGAACCGGTAAGCAGCAAGGCGATTGTGAAGTCGAGTAGGGAGATATATCAAATGATCTGAGATAATGCATAAGAAAGGAGGCATCCAACCTATCTGTCAAGCGTACCAATGACGAGTTGCGGCTGAGAGAACCAAGGCGGGTAAGCCGGCGACTGTTAGGCCAGCGTGGCGTAAGATTGTTGTTTGAGGATTCCACTAAACGATGGTTCGCAGCGCCACATTACCACCAGGAATCTCGTACTACATGTACGCTGTCGAAGTCCGCGGGACTTTTTAACGTCTATTAGCGATATAGTTATAGGTTCTGGAAGCTGGCTACGCTTCTTTGGCTAATGCCGGTAGTATCATGATTGACATTCGATAATAGGCTTTCGCGTGGTTATATCCACGACGGCGAAACAACCTGAATGAGTCGAGCTAATCCCTCGCCTCATAGACACTTATGCCGAACAAATTCTTTACCGCCCAACTATGGCCAGTAGCAAATATAGGCCCTCCTCTCCACAGGGGCAAAGTATCCTTTCTACCAGTTCGTCGTTTCACAACCGCGCCTTCCCACTCGCCCAGCTGGAAGCGCTCAACGTCGTCTCTGGCAACCATATGGGTCCGTGCATTGGCAGCCATGGTCCAGAACCCAATGACATGCCCTTGGTCGATTATACGTTTGATGATCCCTTTCTAGGCCCGAGGTCAAAAAGAGAAAGGAGGTCGGAGCATGTGTACTCGGGCTTTGATAGTTTGGCAGTGTTCAGCTGGGTGCGGTGTGCCGATTGAGGGATGCGCTCGATATTGATGTGCGCGAAGAAGGTTGGATACGGGGCGTAGAGCAGACGCAATGAGATGCTAAGCAAGACAGCGATGGGAAGGCTTAGCCCTAAAGAAATTGCGGCGCGCAGGCTAGATAGTAAGGTGAGTTTGGGCGGGTTGGTTGGGGTTGAGAAGACGAGGTGTTTTTGGAACGCCGTGTAGCCGTGTCGAGACATGTTTTGGCCAGTCAAGATGAAACGGTGTTTTTCTGGGGGACGTATGTTGGTGTAGCAGTGTAGAGGAGTGATTGAAGAGGTGTATGGGGTGATCGAGTCTTGACGTCATGAAGGGCGTGGGCTTTTGCAAGAAAGCACAGGAAGGCGCAATGAACAAGAGGACACTTTGGGATTTAGATGCTCGGTCATACAGATGATGTACAGGGTTCGAAATAGCTAATCATTAAGATGGCCGTAAAATGGCAGGCCAATGGCTTGCAAGAGCAAGCGTGCGTCCCTGTTGCTTGTAGCATCCGTTTGAATGGTGATATGACACCCAGGGATCATCTTCGGCGGGTAGCTGATGGCGGTTAGGACATGATACTGGGGATAGAGTGGAGGGAGGAGTGCAACATACGCATCGTAGTTGACCTCGACTTCGGGAAAGAGGGCCAGCTGGTCGGGAGTAAGGCCGAAATGGATATTGCCATGGCCGTCGCCGGATGAGCCTGGCACGCCCTTCCACTCCTTGATGCGGGGCAGGACGACGTCGATGAGCTTGGCGAGGAAGTGGCTGGCGTCGTCGCGCACCATGGCCGAGGTCAGCGAAACGTAGCGGCCCTCACGCAGCCCCCAGCCGACGACGTTGTGCTTGGCCTTGTGCGGCTCGGCGCGCACGTTGGTGACGGCCTGCAGAATCATGCCGGCCACGTGCAGGCTGGCGCTGTTCTCCTGCGCCTCGGGGACCATGGAGTGGAGGACGACCTTGGTGATCTTGGGGATGTTGCGGAAGGTGCGCGGTTCGTCGAGCAGGCGCAGCTCCTCGCCCTTGCCGCGTGGGCCCCGCAGGGGGCGGTTCTTGAAGTAGGGCGAGTCGCCGGCCCATTCGCGCAGACGCTGCTCTGGCTTGGGGGCCCGGAAGCCGGGCGGGCAGTGGTGGTAAGTGAGGGCGAGCACGTCGGCCGCAATCGTGCTCTGGTACGTCTGTTCCAGGCGCGGCAGGCCGAAGGGGCCCGGCTCGAAGACGCGAGAGGCGGGGTCTGCGGCGGGCGGGGGCTGGTGGGGGTGCAGCGGCCCCCGGTAGTATTTGGGCGAGCGGTACTGGTATCTGGAGAGGAAGCGTGAGCAGGTGGTGCACGTGAGCCGGGGGTTGCTGGGCCGAGTCACCTGCTTGGGGGCAGCTCCTTTTTCCCTCGCCTGCGCAGCTTGCTGCGTGCCACTGCGTCATAGCTGCGGGCAAGCTCTGCCGACGGCGGAGGCGCCTGGAGCGACGATGCTGCCTCAATCTCCCCAGCCGCACCGGACGAGCAGCTGCGGCCACACAGCAGCCTCGCCTCCCGCCGGCCGAGCACAGCGGCAGCCCGGAACGGCAGCCCTCGCAGTGCCATTTCGAGAAAAGGATGTGGGCGGACTGGTAGCGCCCTGGCGTGATGCAATCGGGCAATGTGGGAGGCACCGGGGCGCGCCTTTTTGATGTTTTGATATCTTGGCAGGCTCCGACCGGACGAGCCCCAGGCGCTCAGCCCTGCGGAGACCCCTCCCTCCCTCCACCAATGGGCGACGCCACACGTCCGCACCCGCCCATGTCCTCGTCAACACCCATCCACCCCGCCTCCGCCTCACACCCCGCCCATGAGAGTCCACCGCCATGAAAACCTCAGGCGTCTCACGCTTTCTCAGCCGCCGCGACAAGCATCGTGAAAAGCGCTCGTCCAAGGACCCCACAAAAGTATGCCTACATTCTTCTGCCCGACCCTCCCTCCAGCATCATCTTCAGAACCTCGAGGCGCTGTATCGCCTTCAAAGAAATGCGTGCAGCCGCTCGCTGTCCATGTTTCCTGTCATCCAATCGTCATCCCATCATTCATCTGACCACTGCATCCAACAGCCGCGCCCGTCGCACCGCGCCCCAGCCGACCTCTACACCATCTTCACCAACGAAGATGACCAAACCGCCACGGATAAAGATGCCAAGGAGAAGGTTCGTCCGCCCGAACCCACCGTCTTCGGATTGCCAGTTCATGCCTCATAGGTCAAGATGTTACTGTCGCGCCTCCATGGCGCCGGTATCACCAAGATGAAGGAAGAGCAAGCACAGCATGCCCTCGCGTGGTACCCAGATGACCTTGACAAGGCCTACGAGCTTTTGGTTCTCGCAAACAAGTCGCTAGAAGGCGAGTTAAAGGACTTCAATCCGAATATCAACATGCTCGGTGCCATCAACAGAAACATGGTGACTTGTTATCTGGACGCCTTGCTCTTTGCCATGTTCGCTCGTCTGGATAGTTTCGAGGCTATGCTATACGATAACTTTGAGGATGAGCCCAGAAGGAAGCTTGCTGCTACTTTGCGACTGTGGATCAATCTCTTGCGAACCGGGCAGCTCATCAAGACCGAATTGGTCAGTATCAATGTGAATGCAACGGCTCAACGCTAATAGGCTCCTCAGACAAAACACTTGCAGGACGCCCTGGCTGAGTGTGGCTGGGAAGATGCAGCTGTAATCTGCCAGCAAGACGCTTCCGAGGCCTTTACTTTCATCACCGGCGTCCTAGAACTACCATTGCTTACATTAAAGATGGACATATATCACACCGGACGCGAAGACAAAGAAGACGATCACAAGTTCGTCAACGAGCGTCTGCTTGAAGTCGCTATCCCAGACCAGGAAGGAGATCACGTCATTACCCTGGAAGATTGTCTCGAAACATATTTCAACAACCGAATCGAGGTGAGGCGTTACTTGCAGCGGAAAAACACAATAGCTTCTATGAGGTCAATAGACGAGTCTTGGGTCGACAGAGACCCAGAAAAGAATGATATCATACAGGTGGAAGCGATCGAGATTTCGGGATCCGAGTCACCACTCGTCACAACACCCACCGCAATGGAACTAGACACGTCCTCAATCCCTGCCCGGCCTCTTCTTGATGGACGCCGTCGTGCAGACAGTATATTTAGCCAGCGAATTACATCCAAGTCGCCCAGTCCACACAAATTTGACGAGAAAAAACATCTGGAGGAAATGCTGGATAAAAGTTCCGGGGGGCGGCCGAGGTCATCCTCTCTCCTTAGGAAAGAGATTCTAATGCCGGCCTGGCAATTTTTCAGTTTGATTCGTGAGTCCCCTTTACCTGACGTAGCATCTATGCTGACATGAATGAAGCATGGTACACCGACAATGTTCCTAAAAGCGATGCACAGGTGGCAGCACATTTTTCAGTCAAGCGCCCCGTCCTCGGCATCTGCCTCAAGAGATACACGATGCTTCCTAACGGCGCACCAAAGCGCCTGGACACTTTTATCGACATACCCCTAGAGATTGGCTTGCCGCATTTCATATCTGATGACCGAATGAAAGATGAAGGTCCTCTTTTTGGCAACTTCAAACTGGTGCTGCAATCTGTAGTCTGCCATCGCGGTGTCTCGGTGGATTCTGGTCACTACATCGCTTTGGTCCGCGCCAACACTCATGAGCGGCCATCTACCTCACAATCTGAAGATGACCAAGCGTTGGCCAAATGGCTTCGTTTTGACGATCTTTCAACCCCGCGAGTAAATACTGTGGACGTTAAGAAGGCTCTACGTGACGAATCGCCGTATCTACTCTTCTATCAAGTTCAGCCCATCGATGAAGAGTTGGCCATGAGAGGCGATCCGCCAGCCTATGATGGCACCCACACTGGACTCCCCTTCTTAGATCCTTCCAAGGAAACCCTCGCTTCCGTCACGACCACCGACGCCGATGTAGGGGGAGAATGGGAGAAGGTCACAGAGGCTGACGCGCACACCGAATCGAATCCCTCAGATGAGCGCGTTAGTCGCAACAGTATGTCAAGCAATCGACGAAGCAGTGTTGCTTTTGAGGATTTTGACCCAAGCATTTCGCGCGGCCGCACCCAGCCTCCTACGCCAGATGAGCACAAAGCCGGTTTCCTATCAGTATCACGTCGAGGGTCACGCATCTGGATGCCCGGAGCGAACAAGAGTCGACCAGATAGCCCGAGTGGCGAAACTCGGCTTTCAATTACTCTGTCGAGGTTGACAGGTCGTGGCAGCAAGGATAAACTCGTCACAACAGAAACAGGTGCCGTGGAGGATCCTGTCATTGTCATCAACCCAGTACAGAATGACACGGGCTTGTCGCGTAGCAAGAGCAAAAAGGAGAAGAAGGAACGATTCCGAAGCAAGAGTAGGGAGCCGGGTGAAGCTTTAGACAAGGGCAAGCACAAGGAAAGGAAGCGACCGGAGCGAGAGTGCATTGTCATGTGATTCAAGTTATTGTCTGATTACGGTTGAATAGTTTGGGATGCATGCATGCCATCCTGTTTGTTGATTTAGCGAGGCGTTACGGAGACATGCATAAGGCGGGCTCTTGTGGTAGCAATAGACGAGATACCCCAAGATAGGTGAATTGTAATCATTTATTGTTTCGGGAGATGTGGCCGGAGAATGGGTTGGACGGGCCTAGAAGAGACAACATCTCATTCTGGTTAGGCAGGACCCCGTCCCGGTGTGATGCCGTGGCCTTTCCTTGCCAAGGCCGGTGCGACACCACCAAAGTTTGGCGACGTGCACACAACTAGACAAACTGCACTCTCCAGTCTCTTCATCACCATCGACACCATCACCGTCCCGACTTCACAATGGCGATCAATCCACAAATGTACGCCACAACCCACGTGCTCTTCATCCAAACCTAACAATGCTAACTGTCCCACGCAGTTCCAATCTGGTCATCATCCTGTAAGCCATCCACGAGGACGCAAAGCCAGCCTGGCCAGAACTAACCCCCCGCCAGGGGATTTATGCAAATCTCAAAAAGGATACCATTCGACAACCCAGACGTGCTCAATGGCGTGCGCGCGCTGTACATCGTATCCAACCTGATCATCGCAAGCATCTACTTCTACGTGCAGCAGAAAATCAACAAGAAGAACGGTACACCAGCGCGGCCCCAAATATTCGCCATGCCCCACGCTAATTCCACGCAGACATGACCGTCGTTAAATACGTCGAGCCCGCGCCTATGGGCTCCGGCGAGGAGCCCAAGTTCGTCGCCACCACAGTCAAGGCGTACGACCTCGGCAAGCTGCGCGAGCTGTACAAGGCGCAGCTCATGGGCGTCGGCATGATGGCCGGCATGCATCTCTACTTCAAGTACACGAACCCGCTGCTCATCCAGTCCATCATCCCGCTCAAGGGCGCCTTCGAGGGCAACTTGGTCAAGATCCATCTCCTAGGCCAGTCTGCTACGGGCGATTTGCAGCGGCCTTGGAAGGCGGCTGGCGGTATAATGGGTGCCATGTCGGGTGGTGATATCAAAACCGACAAAAAGAGCATTGACGCGGCTGAGCGCGCCGGACGGGGTGGTGTCAAGGATGAGTAGATGCGGGTTTGGCAACTTTGAATCGCTTCCTGCGAAGTTAGAGTGGGCTCGGATTGGGGCGTAGGGACGGTTGCATGGTGTCACGAGGGCTGGCGTTGTATGAATATATATTCATGTACGATAGAGAAAAAGTCGGCACGCTACTGTTGATGCATTATTCTGGTTTAATCTAGGACATTGAATTGCATTACCACCGACTACTTGATGTTGGCACCTCTCGATCTCATACCTTTAAACAAGGGTCATCAAGTGTGAAGCAGTGTTTCAACCAACGCTGTTATATTGATTGAACAGAAGAAAGGGGCAATGCTCCGTAAATGCAAGCAGCAGAAGTCTCAACACTCCAAAATATCCGCGTTGCGAGAATCCCCAACGCCAATACGCCTTGCAATGTCCCGCACAACAATACACGCACCCTCAAGCCCTGCCCTTCCTCTTCTCAATCTCATTCTTCAGCTGCACAAGATCCTGCTCCGTAGCCTCCACCTCAAGCCCCGACTTAACCCACTGCTCCGCCTCGTCCAGTCTCCCCATCTCCAGCAAGCACTTTCCCCGCCTCCACCATCCCTTTGCATTCCCCACCTTCTTCATCTCGATACTGGCCTCGGCGTCGATCGCGCCCTCGGCCCAGTTTTGTTGCGCCATGTGCGCCTGCGCGCGGTTACTCAGGAGGCCCGAGACTTCCTCGCGCACCAGGCCCGAGGGCTCCCATGCGGGACGGCCAAGCGCCATTTCGATCGCGAGGCCGTAGAGCTTGACGGCTTGGGCGGCCTGGCCCTTGCGAAACTCGGCGTTGCCAGATTCGCGCAGCTTGCCAATCTGGGCGGAGCGCTTGGGGTTGACGGGGACCGGTGGGGGCGGTGTGCCGGTTGGGGTCTCGACGTTGAGGAGGCTTCTGTGGAGGGCGTTGAGGGCAGCGAGTTCGGAATTAAGGGCGTTGCCTGCGCTGTGGGTTGCTGATATGGCTTTGGTGGCGGGGTCCATTTCAATGGGGAGTAATGTGAAGGTGTCGGGCGACTCCATGGTGGGCAAGAAGTAGCTTGGAGTAGATTGGCGGGTATATGTTACAAACTACTCTACAAGTGTGGGAGTGATTGTTGATGCGACGGTGGAGTTGTGGACACTTGGTGACTTGTTGGAATTACTTTCGAGTCTTATCGATAAGCCTGGCTGGTGTCACGTGCCGGGTTATGGGGTTCGTATTCATTCCTCGTCATGGAGGATTAGATACTACACGTCAGGTTGTGCGGCATGGCGGAAAAAGTCCGCCTCAGCTCCCTAGTAGTCCTGTCGTCTAGCCAATATGTATTGCAAAGCCACACGTCTAATTGTCATGATATACTGATCTACCTCTTGTCTCAAGCCAAGCTCAATCTTCGTCATGAGCAAACTCATCGTCGTCGCCGAAAATGGTAGGAAGATAGAGTTTTGTGTTCTCGTACACGACAAAGGTAACAATCGTGGTCGGAATAACCCTCAGCGTATTAGGAATGACTCTACAGGGAAGTCAGTACTATGCGCTTGTATCAAACTATGGTTCAACCCCTCATACCCTTTATAAAAGGCCAGCAGCCCTTCATTTGTATATGTTTTGCGCAGCACATCTACCAGGCCTGAGTAGTGTTGAGCAGCATGATACTGTTGCATGCGCGCTCGTATCGGCTGGTATGGGTAGGTGATTGCACCGGCCAAAAGCTTACTGCCACCGCTCATATAAACGTATTCCCAATTGCTGAGTCGATCATTGCCGCCTAATTGGCTGCTTCGGCGTTTCTTCATGTTCTCATAAATGCTAAACTGCACTGCACCGTGCAGGACGCCGAGAGAAGAGGGAATGAAGCCAGCCCATAGGCCTTTCAGCCCTCGGGTCTCGTAGACGTGACGTAGGCCAAAAGACATTGTTTTGTATGCAGAGGGATGGTTGACGCCGCGTTCGAGCATACGGGTCTTCACAACCCAAATAGGATTCGTACAGGCACCAGTGAGAAGACCTAGAGCGTTGTTATTCAGTAATCGTGCCAAAAAAAAAACTGCACATTCGAGAAATATACCGGAAATTATACTGGCAGAAAAGAACTCGGCGCTCCCTAGATGTTCGCCCTTGCTCCGCCGGGCCTGAAAAAGCTCTTTCAGATTGCCATAGAACAAAAAGTACAATCCCCACCCCAGGCTATTCCCCAGCAGATTCGGCCATAGACCGCGATAAAGAGCCTTGACTCCACCCTCATCCTTCACCACATTGCGTAGTATGCGCCAGGAATCGCCTACTCGCGACCTTGACTGGGTATTGAGCTGGAGCCGGTTTTTGAGCAGGTCGAGAGGATGCGCGGCTAGGCAGGAGACGACGCCTGCGCTGAAGCCTGCTACGCTTTCAACCAGGGAGGCGGAAAGCGTGGTTTTCGGCGGGCTGCGGCGTTTGGAGTCTTTGGTGTTCGGCTCGACGGGTGGGAATGCGCGGGGCATTGCGTGGGATTGTCCAGGGTTGTGGGAGCATGCTGTAGGCCGTATGTATTATATCATTGCTTTAGAGAAGAAGCAAATACGATATGCATAAGTATAGGTATCGGGTGAATAAAATAGGTATCTAGTCAGATAAGCTCATGTTGCATGTCCGGGGTCATGTCCGGGGTCTTCGGTCGCCAAAATCCTGCCCGGCAGCTACGTCATTACCAAGGTTCAGATGCTAACTAGGGAAACTCATGCTCATACACCAAACATGCAGCACTTGGTAGTCTATTAATACTGAATATAGAAATTTAGATTCATATAAAATTTACACCCCGGCGCCAAATTTATTCTCTGAACAGCACGCTGGTGGCGCTTGCTTCTTCTCCCCAAATGCCAGCCTACTCAGCCTATCTACAAGCGTACTGCCTTGCTTCACACCACTAGGAACACTGCAGTAGCTAGGCGGTACATCAAGACACGGATTCCTAGTGAAGAAGTTCCGTGGTCGGAGCAGAAGCGTCATGGGCTCGGCAGGCATGACTGGGAAATCTTCCGGGCTAGGGAAGTGTGTCAACCCAAACGTGTGCCAAAGCACAACATCAGTGTTGACCAAATCCGCAGTTGGGTTGGATTCAATCCAGGCTGGGATACCTTGCGAAGGTTCGCCAGAAGTCTGAGGCACATGCCGTCCCGCTGGGTGAATCTGTGCATCGTCATCTAATTACTGGTTAGCTGCCGTCACCATCAAGCTTTGCACTATGAGAATACTCACACTTTGTTACATGCACAGCATGGCGAGCAAAACCCGCTCGCTTCCAGACAAGGCCGCCCGGCTTAGGCAACAGTTCTGGAACTTCTCTGCTGACCAGCTTATATGATACAGGCTTCTTGCTGTAAGCATTGAGCTTGTTCTCATTGCACATTTCCCACGTCCGGCTCGTCGCCCCATTGTAGTCTGTCGCGGCCTGCTCAGGAGTACTGAGCTTTGTCTTCTTCGCGTAGAAGGCATTTCCATACTTGTTCTCTGCACTGCCAACTTCGCCTTCGCCGCGAGTTGCATCAACCATGTAGACTGTGTTATCGGGACCGTCAATGTTTGGATCGATTCGCATACAGAATAGATGCTGATGATTGTGTGCGTTCACTCCTGGATATACTTCGGTGCCCCAGCCATGCAGATCCTCGCCTGGGTTCATCGCGTATGTGTTCAAGATACCGGTAAGCTTAACTTCCAGCTGGATAGTACCGTCCAGATGGAAGATCCAATAGACGCAGTACTCGTAGTTGGCGGCAGTGAAGATGTGCGAAATGATGAGCTTGCGGGCTCGAGTTACGGTAACGCTATCATCGCGAAAGTCAGTATGCTTGAAGAGAATGCCAGCATCTTCTTCGTGAATGCAAATCGCGTTCTTGATGGTTGTTGCAGCGCCCGCGCGGTTGACAAACGCGGCATCCATGTAATGAATCGCGCCTTTGCAGTCGCAGCCCAAGCTCAACGAGTTGGTCATATAGCCACCACCATACTCGCCAAGATCGAAAGCATGCTTACGCTGATGTGGATGTTCTGGGTTACCGTATGGCACTACCATTTCAGCAAGCGACAGCCGCCAGAATGTATCGCGCTCTGTACCCTTGTCGTTGAAAGTAATGTTCGACAAAACCAGACCCTCGCGATAATTGAAACCAATATGCAATTTCCAATTCGCCCAGCTAACGTACCTACCATCCAACTTGAACGACACACCCTCAGGCTGGGTGATGTTGATTGGCTTGAGGTCATTCCTGAAGCCTCCCTCTGCTTCAATAGCTGCAGCATGGTAGTTGTTGGGGGGCGCCTTGTTGAGTTGTCGTCTCTGTGGGGGAACATCAATATGAATGATTTCCTGCGTGTCCGAATTGTAGATGGGGCAAAAGTCCAGGGGGTAACTATACTGGCTATCATCGACATGAGGACGGTAGTACATTAAAGCTTGCTGTAGACGAACGTTAGTTCCGAAGCGCTCATCATATCCGATAGTCCAAGCTAGCCATAGTAAGTAAAGCAGGCCCAAAATCTGTAGAGGCTAAACTCACGGTCACAGTAGACTTTGTACATATCCTCTGGTGGAATTCCAAGGATACCGCACTGCTCAACAACTTTCGGATCTTTCCTAACAACTGTCTCAACGATTTGAAGATCTTCCATAGTGATCTTTTCCTGGTTAGCACTCGTCAGATAGACTCTAGGCAATATACCATACCAAAGGCTGTACGCCATCTTTTTGCTCCCAGCTTATGAGTTTAGCAGCGTTCAAATCTACCAACCCCTCAAACACTTTACTGCCTCTTCCAATACATACTACATCAGCTACACGGGCAGGTCGCGGCTTGTTTTGAGGATCTTTGATCCATGCCATCATCTCTACTTTCCGGGGCTCCCACAAAGTGACAGCATTGAAGAAGACATTGCTGTGCTCTTTCCGGATGATGGCTACAGCTTGTCCGATTTCCGTTTCACTGAGAGGGTCGAATGGATGAGGAGGTCCAGTCTGCCCTGTCAGATGCGATGCTGCTTGCTTGAGTCGGTCGAGTGCCATTGTAACCGCCAATGTATATTCAGATGGCGGATAGACGGAACATGTAAGGGTGAAAGGAAAGACCTCAAGGATACAGGGCAGCCTTTAATGCTTCATAACCAAGTCGATCTTGGCTAACACATCCCCGAGCACTCCAGTCATGTGCACCAATGAAAGTTTAGACTCATGGCAAGCCATTTCCATCTGCAACAGCGACGCTCTTATCACAGAGGATAAGGGAAAGCTGGCCCGGTTCCGGCTAGCGGTCCCCACTTCCTGTATGCATATTGGGTGTCTACCGCGTTGGATCACGGTAGCCATCGGCTAATGGTCAGTTCCAGTTCCGGTTCCGATTCCGTTAGTCATGGTGTTTATGGATGCGTAGACCATCTGATGGAGATATGGAGTGCAGCTTTTCGAATGCAAGACGAGGCTGGCTACAGTTGGGCTAGTGTGGTTTGTGCACAGACCGGATGACGACCCGACGACGACGACGAACGGGAGGCTCAGCATCGAGGCGCATCTACCTGACCCGTCCGCGTCACCACCACAACCACAACCACTCCAATCACCATCACCTCCACGAATACTTATAATCGCACACATCGCCGTGGACCGGTGCCAGCGTACTGTGCATCCGTCTCCACCTCCGCCCTCATCCTATCACATCAACCGCCCCGTGCCGCGCAAGCCAACAGCCGCCCACCATGGTGAAGCCTGTGGTATCCGCCATGAACGCGTGGACATGGTAGGAGAGATTCGGTCGCTTGGATCATGTGATAGAGGCTAACATGGCCGTCCTAGCGTTGTCATGTCCGTCTTCGCCATCGTCATACTCTCGGTCATCGGCTCGTTATTCAAAGTACGCATCCCACACACCTCGAGCAGTACACAAACTCACGCCATTCATAGTCGAATAGCAATACGGTCATGGGCTCGGATGAAGACCCCAAGGACGGCGGTGCTGTCGCCGGCGCCGTGTTTGGCGCTGTCTTTATTTACATTGTATGTATCGCAGATGACGCACCAAACATCACGCGCTAACTCGACCCTGCAGGGCTTCTTCGTTTTCTGCGGATTCCAAGCCTTCCTCCATCTACGCGAAAGCCGCCGCGGCGCTATAAGTCTGTCATGAGCATGATCAAGAGAGGCAAATGCTTGTACAATATTCAGGGCAAAGGAGGGGCCATGGTATCGAATCTTTTGGTATACGGATGGCATCGTGGCCCAGCCAGTCAATACTATTAGAGCTGACTACATTGGCGTTTTGTGAGGTATTCTAGAGCATGCAAATCCTGCCAATATGGCTCAATATTCATCATGTCCCTACCTTGCCAACTGCCCAGCCTCACCATTCTCTCTCCCACGAAGGCTCCAGCGTCTTGCTCATATACGGCCCATCCAGCCAATATCCCAGTTTCCCATAATAGCTCCTGACTCCCACACCAGAGATAACGCTAATCTTCTTACTGCCATGCTCTTCCCTTGCGATCCGCTCTGCCTCCTCCATCAACAACGTCCCGAACCCCTGATGCTGGAACTTCTTCGGATCTCTCGCATGCACCGGCACTGCCGACCCGTAAACATGCAACTCACGTACCAGCGACGTCGGCTGGCCCGTGAGCTCCGGCCTAAACGTGTGTTCCTTGGAGCACTGTCTAAGTCGCAAAAGCGCGATCAAAATGTCCTGCTTAGCGTCTTCGTATGCGAGGAATGTTTCCCAGCCCCCATTAGCCGTGTAGTCCCTTCGTACAAGCTCTACCTGATCGGGCCGAATCTTGTGTTTGACTTCGTTGATGCCGACTTCGCGTGTTCGTACGTCACGGCATGATGTGCCAAAGTCTTTCATACGGGCAAGCGCCAGCTCGCGTAGATTACCATTTTCTACCCCTGAGGTAACGAGCGGCATGGGGATGTCGCGCTGCACACGGTAGATGCGAGTCCATGGAGGGACAAGGGCCAGTATACGCGCTACAATGTCGATGAGGGCGTTGGGAGTGTAGTTCTTATAGCGGCCCGTCCGCCAGAGCTCGTACAGCCCCGTACCGCGAATCACAAGTGTAGGATAGATTTTCAGTCCGTCGGTTCGGAAATCGGGATTGGAGAAGTATTCAACAAATTGATCGAGATCACGCTCCATCCCAACGTTAGGGAGGTCAGGCATCATGTGAGAGACTACTTTAAATCCGGCATCCTTTGATAAACAGAAGGTTTTGGCGACGGCTGCGACGGTGTGCCCGCGATTGGTGTCTCGCGCTACATCTTCGTAAAGGGATTGTACTCCAATCTCAAGGCGTGTGCAGCCGTATCGTAGCATGGAAGAAAGATGTTGGTCCAAGCAATAGTCTGGCCGTGTCTCGATGGTGATACCTACGCATTTGATGCTGCTCATCTCGCCCGCAGCCACAGCTTCATCTACATCTTTCGTTTGATACCCTGATAGAGCATTGTGGAGCTGCGAGATAAATTCGTCTCGATATGATTCTGGGAGGGACATGAATGTGCCACCCATGATGATGTATTCGACTTTATCGACGCTGTGACCGAGAGACTTGATTTGGTCGACTCTTCCACGAGCCTGCTCATACGGATCGTACCGTGCTCGAATGGCACGCATAGATGTTGGCTCGTATCCTGTATAAGATTGTGTTGAATACTCAAAATCTGAGTCAGGACCTCCAGGACAGTAGACACAAATGTTACCTGTGTAAGAGATGTGAGGACAACGGTGAGGCTTGCACATCACAGCCACTACTGCTATGCCTGATGATGTACCTGTATCTCATGTTAACGAACCACTATCTTACATCAATGATTTCCAGATCGGGTAACGTACGAATCGGCTTGGCAATTAATTTTGGAAGTATGTATTTCTTGTAGTGCTCTGGTACGGCGGCAATGATCGCAGTCAGTGGTGGCTGACTTTTCAGGTAATGCTTCTTCGATATTTGGCCTCTCAGGTGGTTAAGGTTCAAGTCTTTCTTCGCCTTCGAGCCATCTGCTTGCGCCTCATAGTCTTGGATAAGTGCAGATGCGATATCTGCGCATGCGCGCATGTAGCGCTCATTTTCGGGCGGTAGTTTAACATTCTTCGGCAGTCGCCTCTTTTGCTGGGCCTCTGTAATAGTAACGGTTGCCATTCTAAGCACTTCGTCAATGTTTTCCAACGGTTCGTGGATGGCGAATCTCGGAGTCAAAGCATTCTCATTGTGGAGTGATTGGGGCTAGACTATCTCCGGGCTAGCGCCTCATTGCGTCCATCACTATACACGGCATCATCACTTGTTGAAATCACAACCATGAACTTGTATTCGACTCCTAAGTAGTGTTTCTCTCTGTTTCGGTCCCTTCGGCTGAAGACAACCCCTCTTTGAGAATTGCTGGCCTCATTCAAAACCAGGTAGCTCAGCCCTCTGTGCATCACACTTTCAGCTGACTGTCACGCCTTGCACATCGGGAACATTACCCAATACCTTTTCAGGCCGCTTCGCTAACCCTTATTCATTCGCTGCTCCTTCTGATTCAAAGTTGAAACTAACCACACCCCGCGATAAGAACAGAGTAAGCTGAATCTTTGTGGCTATTTCGGCAGGCTCTCACGACTTGATCGCAACGCCTAGGCTTCTCATCAGCTGAAATTTAGGGGGTAGCTTTTTTCTAGATGGTGGAGGGTTCCCTCTTGGTAATATACAAGATAGCCCAGGCCACATACCCCACTAGTTTTCTGCACTTCCTCTCCACCCCAATACATTTCAAGCGAGTATCTAACAGGTACTCTTCATCATTGCATATCCATGGCTCAGTGTGTCGATTTACATCCTTTAAATTCATGCGCCGGTGAACTGTGGGACGATGATACTTTGGTTGGCTTCAGGCATGAGCCCAATTGTGGTAGGGGAACAGCTAGCATAATATGGACCTGTCTCACGGTCATGTTCTTCTCAGCTTGGTCAGTGAGTATATCACCTCTAATGGTCTTAGTAACAGCGTTTCTATGGCTATAACTACCACCCATCACGTTGTTGATCAACATGCTAAGGTGATTCATCTCGATACAAACCCCTACCCAACGACCTTTTCACTCCAATCACTCCCACGAAGAGCCATACGGTCACTGCGGAAAAAGTGGGCCAAAGACCACAAAGAGAGCTTCGATGAACACAAGACAGTTTTATTCACAGGCTCTATAGCGCGAAAGTTCATCGAAGCAGCTGTCATCCTCATGTTCCCAGAGTATGGCGTCCTCAAAGCCGTCGAGGAGCTTGTCATCGCTCGCCTCATCCAGCATCGCACAAGAGAAATAGACGGTTGGGAGAGCTTCAGTTTGAAGCAGGCACATCTTGTACGTATGAGGCATCAGTGTCCCACAAATTCAACGGCCAGAGCATTTCCCCGCATTTGTGCTGCAGAATAAACATATTCCGACATGTGACTGCTTTCCTAAGGATTCGCACATCGATTTAAGATTCAAACAAGACTTCATGGACAAGCTTATTCTGCTGCCACAGACAGTCTACTTTGTCTCGTCTATGGCCGTTCGGAATGCAAGGTTCTACCGCATTTCCGTACTAGAACTTCAAACCTTGAACCATATTGGTTACGCATTTATTTCGTTTCTACTCCGATTACACAAACCGCTGAATCTATACGAGGCGTTTGAACTAGAGTTGCTGGAAATCCCGTCTCCATCTGTTTTGTTCAACCCAATCGACATGAAACAATCCCAACTAGAACTATGGACCTGGATCGGCACATTTCTTTCTATTACCAGTGACAATTTTATCCCTTTCCTAGTTCTGAGGAAACGCAGTTCTGTGCTATCTTTCGACGAAAGTGGGACGACTATTGAATCACGGCCGACAGTAGTGGCTTTGTTGGGGAGCCTTTGCATCTTCGTGTTTATGCTCAGAAGGCGCCTAGAAATTCATCCATGGAATCACGACACTATTTTTAAAAGTTTTATTTGGCATCTAAGTATTGCTATTATGTATTTTGGGAATATCTTGTATGCTGGCTGGCGAATCATGCTCCTAGTGGTTAGTTTTCAGATGTTCAATCCCGCACCAGAGAGTATTTACTACATGCCTTCGTCGTGGACACAATATATAGGTCACGTAGATGCATGAGATGGGTATCAAATGTCAATAGTGGGCTATAATAACATTCGTTGTCCGATATACGAATGCTCGTCAAAATGCAGTAGATAATCTGTCCATGGAAAATATAAGTGTAAGACAACGTATACACATATATACAGCAGCCACAACAGACTTGCAATAGTACCCAAATTACTTGAAAGATTTATTATATCACATCTCTTCCATGCGTACGTGTACTTAACCAAACCAGCATTCGAATATTCCGACGATTTATAGTTATATCTTGGTGGAACTAATTGAGACATAACATCATTGATCGTATTCAGACTGTGATCAGTTTCTCCAATCCCACCTCTTTGACACAGCAAATGAAACTACATCTCCCCAGTCACTAAACACGCGTAATGTAGCACAAGTGAATCCAATAAATTAGAGAATTCAATCTACCTCCAACTAACCTCCCCATCCAGCCCATCTCACATCCCATCCGTCAGCATAGCCTCCACCATCTGCACATGCCGATTCGCATTCGTCTCACTCCACTCATTATCGTAATTCAATCCATACGGCCAAAAGTGACTTCCCCCACAATTAATCTTCGCGCTCGCGCCATCCCAACTCCTCAGCAAAGGCAACGCAGTCCTCCAATCACCCGCCGCACACTTGCGGTCAAACGCCGCTGTCTGTCCAACACCGAGTGTGTGGCTGATCTCGTGCATGGCGGTGCGCTCCGACATGTATGCGCGGTTGGAGCCGAAGCGTAGGTCGCCATTGTACGAGGCTTCGGCGGTGGGGACGCCAGGGGCATAGTAGACGCGGATGACTTTGTTTGCGTCGGAGTACTTAGAGTAGCGGAGCACAGCCTTTTGCATGGCGGCGGTGATTTTGTTGTAGGCGTCTGTTTGGTCGGCGGTGGGGTTGGAGGCGCGTTGGAGGGTCCAAGTTATGGCTGCTGAGGCGGTGCAAGCGTATGCTGCGACGAAGAGGAAGAGGAGTTGCATGCCGGGCAAGTATGGAGAGTGATAGATGGCGGAAACAGAGGTTGTGACGTAAGGTGTTATGATCCCTAGATGTCTATTGAAACATCTGCAATATGTAGGAAGCATACACTCATATACACTCACGACTATCAGACTAATGCCTATTCTATTACCTGGCATGCCCTTGTCCTACCCAATGCAGCAGCACATTTCAACACCAAAACGGACTTTCTATAACCCTTCCAATGAAACAAGCATGCTGCTAGGGACCCATTCACTCAGCTATTAAAACACCTTCCCGAAGATCCCTAGACCGTCCTTTGTTGTATATTGGACCATGTTTTTAAAGTCCTGGGCATCCAGGGTCGGGAGATTAATGGTTTATCCCCACAACGCCTTATGCACAACTGCCGGCACGTGGATGTTTCACCTTGGCTTGCATCGGGCTATTTCTGGAATGGGAAAGTCAATGCCTCGAGGTATCGGCATGATTCGTTATCGCATTGTGGCTCGGGTTGTAATCACGCGTGCTAGATCTCGCGCAGTAGAATGCAATAGCGGAACGAACGATTTTGGGTCCTGGCGTGTTCGTGATTCCAAGTTGCTCATGATTCGTGGTAGTAAGCACTCATCATTAGGATAAGGCATGCTCTTGGGCTTACCAATACGCTAGAGTGTAAAAATGATGTCCCTTGCACTACACACGTGAAAGCATTCCGAGATTGAAAGAAAGGATAGATGTGAGTGTAATACAATAGTCGCATTCGAGCTAATGCTATGAACCAGCAGCGTGCGCATGCCACGTAAAACTACTGTGTAGCGGAGCCTGTCAAAATCTTCGATCGCATCAATCGTGCATTCGAATCTCGAACTCCCAAGTTCCTCAAGAGCGCCTGACCTGCCAAGACTGGCAAATGGTATGCTGTGAAGTAAGGAAAAGAAAGAAAACTCCCACGCAAGAAAACTAGGGTGTGCAGAATCTTGCCCAAATCTTGCAATCGTACAGCCTGCAGAAACGACATTTTAAGAAGGTGTAAAAAGGTTAGATGGCAGCGCAGACTATGTCGCAAAGAATTTCTAGTGCTAGCAGCTAGACTGCTTAACATGTCTATGTTTCGTCTGCGTTCAGTGCTAGACTTGTCAGCAAAGTCACAATCAATGCATCGAAACGGCAACTCACATGTTTCATATGCCGCCTCGTGGCGTTCCTACCGCACTAGTTAATGCACTAGGTCCTCCATTGACACTGGCCGCGTCCTCGAAGTCCTGCCACTCAGGGTACGAGGCTGTGGCTTCACGCAGTTTGTCCACGGCTGTCTGTTCGATCAAGTTCGCATCCGCATACAACAAGCTAGAATCCTCGTTATAAAGGCGGCAGTTGCTGCACAACAGGCCCAAGTCCTGGCGGAATTGCCTGGTGGACTGGTATTCCTTCTTGTTGATCTTCTTCTTGATCTGGTTCATGCAAATGGGAACCCTGATGAGTTGGTAGTAGTCCGGGTAATCCCACTTGTCTGGAAGCTCAATGAAGGGGTCGATAATGCCGCGGTTCGGAATCTCAGGGTCAGTTGATTCTTCTTCAAGGTCGTTGAGTGCTTCGTAGACAGTATTGACGATCTTCTGAAGAGATGTACGACTTTCGAGAGACAGACTGTCCTTAGATGGTGCTGGACGGCCACGCTTGCGAGGTGCAACATCGCCGTCGAGAGACGCCTCATCCGCTTTGCGTTTCTCTGCTTTGGGCTTCCGACCGCGCTTCTTAGGCATAGGTTCTTCTGAGCTCTCTCGTGAAGGCGCTGGCGAGTCTCCTGGGTCGAGCTCCATCCTACTTGTCTTGTTCCGACTTCTCTTAGCCCCTCTGGCTTCTTTACGAGCGATAGCAGCCTCAATCGTATCGTCATCGTTGTCTACTGCTTCAAGCCATTGCTCTTCCGTAAGGCCATCATCATACTTGACGCGCGTCCGCTCTCGTGCTCCTCGACCGACCGGTCCATCGTCCTTCTCTTCGACAATGGGGTCTGCATCATTTAGGTAGATGTCGGGTAATTCACTCTCGCCAATCAATCGTCCTAGAGGTTTGCCTGGACCATACGGGTCCTCTGCTATGCGCTTCCGGTCCATCTCTTGGAAGATCTTGAATTCTTCATCGTTGCGCATCATAATCATGTTCAGATCATCGTCGTCCATCTCCTCTTGTTCAAGACTCTCTGCGGCTTCGGCAGACTCCAACATGACACGCAGCATGGCATCTCGTTCCTCATTTGTGGACTTGTTGTCGAATTTACCAGCCTGAATGACCTTGCCATCCATATCCAATTTGTAATTTGCTCGCTCAAGGATCTTCTCCTCCACGGAATTGGAAGTAATTAGACGAAGAATACGAACCTCGTTCTTCTGTCCGATACGATGGGCTCGATCCTGGGCTTGCAAATCTTGATGAGGATTCCAATCTGAGTCATAGATAATGACGGTATCAGCAGTTTGAAGATTTAGCCCCAATCCTCCGGCGCGAGTTGACAAGAGGAAGCAAAAGTAGGGTGAATCTGGAGCGTTGAATTCCTTAAGCAAGTCAGACCGATCGTCTGCCTTGGTTGCACCGTCCAAACGCATGTACTTCATGCCTCGGAGTCGGAGATAATCCTCCATGATATTCATAATTTGAGTCATCTGGAAGAACATGAGAACACGATGGCCAGTAGCCTCAAACTTGGGCAGAATTCTGTCCAAGAGTTCGAATTTGCCAGCTGATCGCCACAAGAGATCATTGGTGCTCTTGGTAGGATTCATAACATCTTCAACTTGATCAAAAACGAATGGATGGTTACAGAGTTTCCGCAACTGCATGAGCATATTGCTCAAACCACGCATACCTGTCTTGCCACCCTTTCCATCACTGACAACAAGCCGGTTGTGAGTGACGAGCTGCTTATAGAGTTTGGCCTGGAGGGTTGAGAAGGTACATTTGATAACACGCTCGGTTTTGTCGGGCAAGTCCTTCTCCACATCTTTCTTGAGACGACGCAACAGGAAGGGTCGTAGAACTTTGTGTAGACGCTTGATAACAAGCAACTGTTCTTCTTCAGTGAGTTCCATCTTATCTTGACCACCAGTGTTGGCGAAAGGCGTGTTGAACCACTCATCGAAAGACGTGGCAGATTTGAAGATGGTTGGAAGAACGAAGTTCAGCATAGCCCACAACTCTGTCAAATTATTCTGAAGTGGCGTGCCCGTTAGAATGAGGCGGTATCGGGTAGTGTAATACTGCGTGATAGTCATGCTAAGCTTGGAGCCTGCATTCTTCATACGATGACCTTCATCAACAATCATATGCACCCATTTGATTTTACTGAGGATCGGGCGGTCCTTGATGATAAACTCGTAGGTTGTGAGTAGAACCTGGAATTGTCCCCACCGGATCTGTTGTTGGTACTGCTTCCGCTGATTCGGAGCGCCTTTGTAGACAATCTTGGATACGGTCGGTGCCCACTTTTCAAACTCGTTGTTCCAGTTCGTTAAAGTACTGAGAGGTACAATGACAAGGTAAGGCCCAGGCTGTCGCTTCTTCTCGATTAGATAAGTAATCAGACTGATTGTCTGGATGGTCTTGCCAAGACCCATTTCGTCTGCCAAGATACCGTTGAGGTTGTTGTTGTACAACGATACCATCCATTGTAAACCTTTGACCTGATACTCTTTAAGGGTTCCACCAACCAGGATACTAGCTTGTTGGGTAACTTCTTCCTTGTTGCGATGGGCAATCTCATAGTAGTCGGTGCGCTTCCTGCCAGGTCGGCCTTCTTGGCCAGACTCGTCGCCGCTTGATTCATCGTCGGAAACGGTGGTGTCGAGTTGATAACGGTCGATAGAAGTTCGCTGTTGCGCTTTTACCGAGGTAGCGAGTTGCTTCAAGAAGCCATCGGTCTGCTTCAGCAAATGTGTGATACGTGTGTCCTTGGCCTGGCCCAACAGCTTGAGATAGGTTTCCTCGTCGTTGGCCTTCAGGGCTTGCAGACGCTGCTTGGCAGTTCGCTCGATACGTTTCTGCTCTTCCTTCTCGATGTTTTGGTGTGTTGTGATCATGGTGCGGCCGAGTTTCTGCAGACGCTGTCGCTGCGCTAGACCGGACTCTTGCAACTCGGTGCGATGCTTTCGGATCGCATCGATGAACTCGTGGTGTTTCTTCTTCTCCTTGGTCTCGCGCGCATCGCGTTGCGCCTTTTCGAGCTTCTCTGTGAGACGGGCTTCGCGTATCGACTGCTTTTTGAGGCGACGGTAGACACCTCGGTTAGCAGTCATTGCAAGATTGTCAGCATGTATCATTTGCTGTGCAATGTCTCGTCTCAGTTTGCGTTGCTTCTCCAATAGGTTGAGCTTCTTCTGTTCGATCACCAGGGCTAATTTGACTTTGCCGTCATCTTGGGGTGCATCTGTCTTGCTAGTATCCCAAGAGCCGGTATTGGCGTTGAGCCTCTCCAGCTCAGCTTTCCTCGCGGTGAGGCGGTTGTAAAGGATGATCTCGCGTTCCTTGCGCAACTCCTGCATGCTTTGTTGCACAGCGTCGATATCGATGCCTTGAGGCATGATGGTCGCAAGGTATGGGCGGTTTTTGCGCTGAGTATGAGACATGTAGTTGACATTGCGGAAGGCCTCGCTACTCCATGGCTCGATGAAAGTATCGGGAAGACGAGGTAGGGTACGTGGCTCTTGGACAGCGCCACCGGTGCTCGCAGCACGAGTGACGTTGTCGAGAACCTGAGCGGCAGCGTTTACAGCATCAGCAGCGGCCTGCGGCTTCTTAGCCGTATGGTGCCCGTAAATCTGCTGCTGCATGTTTGCAGGAAGAGGCAAGCCTTTCGACAAATGCTTGAAGGCGCCAATCTGAGAGCGCAGCATAATGAGCTGCTCCTTGGAGAGCGAAGCGCTACTACTTGTAGCCGATGTGGGGGTCTGGCCATCGCCTGAGGGCGGTTGTGCGCCAGCCGTGGCAATCTGAGTTGAAGTTGCAAGGCCGCTGGGTACGGGGGTCGCGACCTTGCTGTCAACAGAGCCAGCAGACTTTGTTCCATTAGTCATGCCCATGGCTGCGCCATTCTCCTGCACCGCTTGGGAATCAGAGAGGCTTTGTTGGCGTTGTTGTTGTTGCATCCGCTTCATCTGGTTGAACTGGTTATGCTTCTGGACCATGGCAAGCAGATTGCGAGCCTTGATGAACTCGGGGTTCGTGTCGGGGACATTCTGTTGTCGCATGTGTTGGTACTGCTTGTACACCTGCTGGATCTGTTCGCGGGTGAGGTTGCCTGGCAGCTGGCCTTGGACCATTTCTGCGCTGGCCTGGACAGAGGCCATGATGGCGGTGGACAGGTGCAATGCGCAAGCGCAAACAGAGGGTGGTATCGGGGGTCGAGGGGTTCAAACTTTCAAACGCGGTTTGCCGGCCTAGGCGTAATGGCGCGTATGGGGGAGGAAAAGACAGTGGCAGCGGACAAGAGGGCGCGTGCAGCAGGCTTCTATGTCATTATCGGGCGGGGTGGTGGTGGTGCGGCGGATGCAGTTGACCAAGTTGATGGAGCTCGGTCGGGAGTCCGCAATGCGCGTCGTATAGCACCGTCGCGCTCTTGCAGGCTGAAGGGGGGGAGGCGTAAATTGCGCCGGGGCTTGGTGGGCAGGCACAAAAGCGCGCTTTGGGGCCGTGTCCTCGCACCACGCGTCGTGTAGAGAGTGTTGCTGGGCGAGTGGGGATGTTGGCACTCGGTTTGGTGATGGAGCACGATAGGGTTGGTGGTTGGCAATGTTGAACGGCCTGAGAACGTCTGCCAGTTACGGGGCAAGCGCGCCCTGGGGGGGCAAGCGCGGCTTGGCATGGTCACGTGCGACGGCACACGCTTGCAGCCACTCCCGCCACCTCGCATTCAATCAGGGACAAGGCACTTTCATCACTCATCGTTGTCTGCACTACGCATGTCGGTGCATCCTTCACAGCGCTCGCTTAAGCGCAGCTAGCATATGTTATATACATGAAACCACGTGACACGGCCATCACCTGCTTTTCCCCGTGGCCACCGTCTACGTGAGCGTGGGTGGCGTCCAGTCAATGTACGTCGCAGGGTCGGTTCCACTCGGCCCCTTCTCAATCGCAGTGTTCGCAGATTGGTTGAGTAGGAATTTGTTGATGAAGGCGGTCAGATCAGCCTGCTGATTGGATGGGAACGAGCAATGTGCGTGATTGCCCGAGCCCGTGAAGCCCATGTTATCGGGTACACCAAGAGCCTTGTAGATCAGTCGGCCCGCCTTCATACAAGCAGTAGTGGAAACGGGGCCAAGCCAGTCGATCTCATTTTCGATAACGAGGAGACCTCGTGGAGCCACCATGCCAGCGAGCTGATGGTGGTCCGTGGCCAAGGTGCTGGATTTCGTGCTAAATGAGTTGAACCGTGTTGAGAACCAAACATTCTCGCCAACAATCTGGCCAGAAGTTTGAATGTTCTTGCCCTTTGCCTTTTCTGAATCGGAAATGCGCCAGCACGCAGCACCGCCAGACCCGGACTCTTGGGGCAGACCCAGGGCAATGCGATTGACAAGAGCTGCAGCAATAAACGCACCCTTTCCATTTCGAGAGCATCCTGTTACTCCAACCCGCTTAGGATCAATGCCAGCGCTGGGGGTCGATTCGAGAGCATCCATGATCCTGTCCACAGCCCATGCCCACGCGGTCGTGGCACCAGCGCTGTGGCTGGACCCGTACAAATCGAAAAACTTACCCTTGCCCCGACTGCTCGAACCCGATTGCTGAGCTATCTGGTCGTTGCTGAAAGTAATGGTAGCAACGCCTGCTGGGACTGGAATGCTGGCCGCACCGTATGCAATAATAGCTGGGAACGGCCCAGTACCGCTGGGCGTCTTGATCGAAACGGAGAAAGACACCGATTTCCCTCCTTCAGTGGCTGTAATGGAAAGCGATGTTCCTGACAAGGTTGCGGTGACTGACGACGGCTTTTTGGGAAAGTCGCCTAGCTCTTGTGCCTGAATAGCGGCGCTAACTTCCTTGTTTTTACATTCAAATTGTGCCTTTGTGGTTACGGCTGTTCCGTCAAAGAATTTGAAGGGATTAGGAAGCTTTGCATTGGTGGTCGATGGAAATGTAGTTGGAACGCTAGGGCAAGTTGCCTCCTGGCGTTGTTCGATCACAGGCGCCGCAAGGACTGTAGTCGCAAGGAGTGGGAGAATAATAGAGTATCTCATTGTGTATAGATGCTGTGTATTCGAAATGCTCCAAGGTAAAACACTTGACTATTTTCGGAGACCAGTCCCTTCTTATATAATAAGTATGCTAAACAGGGGTAGTTAGAGAGTATGGGGTAGATATAGTCACTGAATCCAGCGTTGCCCTAGTAGAATGAGCCTTCAGAGTGTGTCCATAATATAATAAACACCATGGGTCTTGGCTCTAACGAGAAGCTCCCTCCCCCACACGAGCCTTGTGGTGGGGATTTCCCGGAAAGTTTGCCACGTGCGCCATGGTGCCAACGGCTCTCGAATCTAGTTAGGGGTGTCCGCGCGCACGCAGTCCTCATTCAGCTAAGCATGGCTTGGAATATAGTCGGAAAGTTCGTGAAACCAGTTACTCTCTGGAAGTAAGTAGTCTGACCATTGGAAACATCACGGTATTGATCTCTCATCCAAAGGAAGTCCTAAAACAGGTAAAATGATCATTGATGGAAAATCATATCCAACCCCTGCAAATCAAAGCGTCGGTTCGATCGTATAACTTCCTTTACTCCGTTGATGTTATTGAAGTGCACTCTGGTAGAACCGGGGTGAGGTGTTGTCCCTAAGTGCAAGATGTCATTCTGGGGCATGCCTTTGCATCTACTGTTTCTGTAGTGGGTTAGCATTGGTGTATGTCTGGATGAAGAACTTGGCTGCATTATAACCAGGTACACGCTCTCTACCAACCCCTGTCTCAATCACCAGCTGAAATTAAAAATTGATAGCGGCTTTCCTTTCGGTTTCCAGGTATGTGTGGGGTGCAGGTTGTGGGGCGGGGCGACTGTCGCAACGCCGACTAGTTAGCCTGTTCATCTCTTTGAAACAAAGTCCTGGAGCTCAAGCCATGTATGCCCTCGCGCCCAAATTCTCCGGATGCTTTGATATCTCTTGGTATGCTCGAGTTTCAATTCTTAAACTATAGAGTTGCGTCGCCCAAGGACCTGTTTGGAGACTGTGCGGTAGCTAATGTCGTTCACGCACACATGTTGCGCCTATAAAGCTACTTTTCCCACACTTCGGGCACAACATAAGGCTTCACTACGGCTAAACCAGTGGCACTTTCGACACCGCTGAAGGTGACTTCAAATAGTTTTATTATACCTACGCTTGCGATACTGTCCAAAATGTAATACCAAATTTTGCTCGGTTTGGATTATTTTTCGAATCACCTCCTACATTGAAGTCCGAAGGCGATGTACTTCACTGTCCTTCACAGCCAACAGCGCTGAAGCGAGTCTTACAGCTATCCGAGTGTTTGTATGCTACGGCAACACGTTAGCACATAGCTGCTGACTACAGTGTTGGCTTAAGCTGGGCTTGTGATTCACCATGTAACTCATTGCGCATGACCCGAAGATCAATAAGAATAGCCAGAGCCCAATCGAGCAGGCTCAAGAGACCCTTTCCCCGCTCCTTGATGTATCTTCCAGCTGAGAAGGTTCCAAACTATAGGCGGTCTCAAAAGTAGCAACCAAAAGAGACTTGGGCTACTCAGAACCGTTTTGTAGGCAGCTATGAGCATGGCTCAAGTAATCCAAGATTGATAGTTAAACATTTCTGTAGTATACTATTTATTGTATGCATCTAGCATTGATCCAAGGAAAGTATTTCTTGTACTCTTCCGGTCCAGCGAAAGTCTGGTACCCAACGTCGCGTCAACGTCCAGCGATTGGTCACACAGAGGCGTGCTGATGGTTTACCTTCGGTACCCCTCACTTTGACGGACATTTGTGCATCAACGGACACAATCTTGTCTCAATCCCAAAAGTAAAATACTGTCACGATTTGCCAAACAAGTCTCAACGTGTTGGTATATTACTGGGCGATCTGAGGGTACTCCTGGCTGTTTATCAAGATAGTCTGATTTGTCAGCCTCACTTGTCAGGCCCTCAACACCACAAGCAACACTTTAGGCCTACATTTATACTACACCTTTTCACTACACCCAAAGATAGCAATGTCTGTCGGGCCACAAGCGCAAAACGCCATCAGATTTTATGAGTCGAAGTCTAGAGGCTATGATAATACATGGCATAGCGACTTTGCAAAGCGGTTTGTGGCTCACCTGGACATCCAAAGTGGCCAAAACGTACTGGATCTAGCATGCGGCACCGGCTTAGTAACCTTCCAGGAGGCAGAGGTAGTTGGACCATCAGGTGCTGTGGTTGGTGTGGACGTTACTCCAGGCATGCTGGGGATTGCAAGTCGGAAAAAAGAAGCAGGTGGCGAGAAGTATGCGAATGTGAGCTTGTACAATGGCGATATTCTGAACCTAGCCGAGACGGAAGCACTCAAAGGAAAACTGTTCGATATCATCACTGTGGCCTCGGCTTTGGTGCTCTTTCCAGACCCAAAGAGGGCTATCGAGCATTGGTCAGAGTATCTGAAGCCTGGAGGTATCCTTGCCGTAGATGCAACTCATCCAAGAAACCTGGTGTCTGGCATGGTGATGGAAAGAGTCGCTCGACGTTTGGATCTACCGATCCCATATAATCGTTCGTGGAGCCGATCTGAGTCAACACTGAGAAAGATGCTCGAGTCTGCTGGCCTGGAAGTTGAAAGTGTCGTCACCGTTGATAATCAAGCTGGATACGGTAGGCGGAATTACGATATAGAGCAATGGGACGATTTTTTTGTTGAGAATGTCATCCTCAAGGATATTACCAGGACCTTTGCAAATAACGAAGTTCGGAAGAAGGCACAAGGTATTTACAAAGAAGAGTGGGAAAAATTGGCCGTGGACGGCAAGGTAGAAGAAGTAGACGCGGTCTTCTTGGGCATCGCGCGCAAACGTAGGTTCTTGGATCTCCAGGCACATATATGTTTGGCGTGGCGATACGATACTGACGGGCGAACAGCTGCGGACGGCTCGAGATATCAGCCCAGAATGGATAATGACGAGGTGGTGTTCAAGGGCGGATGCCGTTGCGGTGGAGTGCAGTACGCGTCGGCCGTACCCCCATCAGACATCAATATCTGCCATTGCCGTGCCTGCCAACAGCTATCGGGCTCAGGGGCGCTTGCATTTACCACTGTCTCAAAAACGGGTATTCGATATGTGGAATCGTCCACGCTCAAGACGTTGAAGCTGTCTGAGGTCGCAGAACGAAGCTTCTGTTGCCAATGCGGCACCCCACTCAGCATAGCGTACTCGTTTACGGACGATCAAATCAGCATGACCATGGGCTCAGTGGATTTATCGACGCTGAGGTGCGAGCAGCCCAAGGTCAAGATGCACATTTACATTGGTGAAAAGGCGAGTTGGGAGGCGTTGCCCGAGGATGGGGCTGAGCGATGGGGCACGTGGGAGTCGGCCCACCTGGTGGCATGAGATAAGCAGAGGGTAGTTGGCAGCCGACTGCCAGCAGCACGATGATGGATTCCTGAGACAGTGCGTAGCAGAGGTCGAGTGATGATTATTAAGCGAAGTCACGGCCAGCCGTGGTTGCTTGTTGCGGTGAGCCCGGTGACGAGTCGCTCCTGCCACGCCGCGCCAATCCCCAGCCTCACCAAAACTTGCTTGCCAGCCACCCGCCAACCCAACCCCAACCACATGTTTCACACGCACATGCAATCTTGCGAAAGACAAAACCCTCCTTGCTTGCCGCTCTTCTGCTCACTTTTCTGCACTGCACTCTCCTCCCGCTTTCTGCCATCGCCCTTTTGCTGCAAGATCCCTATCGGTCCCGGTGCTGTCGCTGGGTTGTTGTCCAGGATATACCAGCGCACACGCCTCCAACAGCGTGAAACATCGGCCAAATTTGCGTAATCGTTTGTTTCACAGCATCCATTTCATCCTGTTGTGGGCGAGCAGGAAGTACTCAAATTGCATTACCCTGGGTCCCTTGTCACCCGTTCTGGGCATCCACAAATCTGCCCATGGCTGCTCGGGGCATGCATTCCCTCTCGCCATCGGCTGGCATGGCCTTTGATGATGTCGACATTGCCGACCAGATTATCCCGCCGCCACCTGCAGCCTTCACATCTCGCTCGCCAACTGCATACGACCCTCACTCAGACGCCCCTTCTCCGCTCGACAACTATCGCAGCGGCCACGGCAGCAGCCACCAACGCACTTTGACTGGCACCTTTCTCGACAACTGCCAACCGTTCCTCAACCGCGCATCCACCACACTACAACAACATACTTCCCGAGCATCGTTTCATTCGCCTACCAAGTCTCTGGCCAGCTTCATCCCCTCACGTGGTCAAACTGCTTCGAACGCCTCTCAGCCCAAGATCAGGGCGCTGCACAATTGGTTCAACAGCCCATTGGCCCCAGTGAAGCTCGGGATTTCACAGCGCAGGCACGACTCAGAGTCAGACTCGGACTCGGACCCGGCTTCAGAATCCGGCCAAGAATACGAGTCGGGAGAGGAAAGTGAAGCCTCGGAAGAAGAGTCAGAAGAAGAGGACGAGGAGGAAGAGGAAGAATACGGACACGGCAATATGATGACCAGCATTTTCAATCGCGGCCAGTCGCTCACCGGCGCGTCGCACGAGAGACCCAGGCCATCAGACGGCTCCCTAACCCCTACAAAGTCACGGCAACCCACGGCCAGCAGCAAGTTCGCCTGGCTATTATCGACACAGAAGAACGCTGCTTTACCACCTCCAGTCCCCTCGCCGACATACCACAATCCCAATGACGAGCTCCTAACCCTCAACATCGCCCAAGCCCTCTTCCCACATGGTCCAGCAGACCCTCTTGCGCCTTCGTCCTTCAATGACCTCCTCGCCAATGCCGAAGCGCTGCTCACCCGCTTTCAGACATCATATCGCCAAATGTCCACGGCTTTGGTGGACGCCCGCTCTGAGCAGAGCGCGCAAGAAGACGAGCTTGATGAGGCGGACACACGTGTCCGACATCTAAAGATGCAGCTAGAGACTATGGCTGCGCGAGCCAACGAACAAGACGAGCAAATGCGAACCCTCATGGCGGACCTAGCATCTGAAAAGCGAGCTAGGCAAGAAGAGAATGCGGCACGCAAGCAGAGCATAGCCCTTGTTCGGGATCAAGCCAAGTGTGACCATGTCCCATGTGCCACCTCTCCTCGACGACGGAATCGCATTTCCAACTCCGACATTAGTGTCGACTCTGGCTTCGAATCAGAGTGCGAAACCGATGCTGCGAGCGTCTTTTCAAGGAACTGCATGAGCCCCACAGGAACCGATATCTCGTCCATCCTCGAGACAGAACACGACACGACACCGAAAAACCAAAAGCTCCAGCCTGTTGAGCGGAGGAGCACATACGACAAAGTCCGTGACGGCACCATCAGCCTAGAGAAAGGCGGATGGGGTTGCTCGAACTGTGAGGGCGGTGCCCAAGCCGGTGTATGGGGACGCCTAGCGAAAGAACGCGAAGAGAACCGTATCCTGAGACACAGGGTCGAGCAGCTTGAAGAAGCTGTTGATGGAGCTCTCAACATCGCCACTGGATCGTGGGAAGTGTAAATATCGTAAGACATCTGTACATAGGGCGCTGGATCGCGGAACAGAAAGCATTGGGAATTGGCGCATTTCTTCTTTAGAACACATCAGTTTGCATCTGCGGTATATCCGACCTTGGTTCATTGGCATGTAGCAAATCATGGAACATTTTTGTCATGAGAATGGCACCTTGCACATACTGGTTTTCGCCTCTACGTACCCTCCTTTACTCGGCACCAGATGATTGGGGTGGGACAAAACTAATTGTCAGACATGTTAGCTGCGAGTATTATCTGATTTGGTTCCAGTGTCGGTACCTGCACCGCATTTGTCCAAAGGTGTCACTGCTCAACAAAAGGATGTGTGGACCCGAGTTAGCCTTTGTAAAGCTCCGATCAGCCAAAAATCTCAAAAGGAGGAGACGTAGACACTATCGCTTGCCATCCATAAGGCACCCAACCTAGCTGTAGGTCCTAGCAAGTGCCTACCTAGAGCCCTGACCCCATGGCTCAATGTCTAGTCGAAGCCAGATTTATTGATACCAGCCGTTGGCAGGAATGGTCGAGATAGTTGCACTCGGTAAGCTTACTAGCCTATGCGAATAGTCTTATAGTTGCAGGTCGGACGGGACCGGATTATACTGAGGTGGTAATGTGGCTAATGTGGCTGGCCCGCTCGTGCATAAAGCTTACACAGACTAATGAAATACACCATGTAGCACGGCTAAGGCTTGTTGATGATCATAATAGAAATCTAGGCCGAAAGAGGGCCTTTTACTACCTTGAGAATACTATATAACCAAGAGGTCAATACAAATCTGAGACTGGACATTCCGAGTTACTGCTTCCTTCAGGTCTGATAGACCAGCAGTTTCTTGAAAGAGAGACCATTTGAACATGTCAAATTTGGCCCATCACTGCCAGCATTAATTGTGCTGAGAGTGGTCTGAAAACTACGGGTAGTTGTAGTACCTGAGCCATGACCTCGGGACCCTTCACCTCTTCGCAAAACTACTTGAGGCCTCATACGATACAATCCAGGGCTTGATCATTTGATAGACTAAATTCTCACGGGCATCATTCCAATCTCCGAATTATCGAACCATTTAATGGATACACAAGAAACTCGCGCTACACAACAACCTCGCGATACACAGAAACTCACCCCATGTCTCTGCTTCTATCGCGTCTAATTCTCAAAACACCAGGTGAGTTTCCGTTAAGTAGTGCCACGAAAACATATAAAAATGTAGCTACCCACCCCTTTCAATCACTCGCCACCAACTAGAACGGTACCTAGGCAATCTCAACTACTACTCAACCCTCGAAGTATCAAAACAAAAACTTCCTTCAGAAGTCATTCATTATGAGGTTCTTCCTAGCAACCACCTTGATCACTGCCGCCTTCGGCATCCCTCTTGCCGAGCAAACCACCGAAACCAACATTGACCTCGGTCCTGCTACTCTTCCCGAGACGAGCCCCAACGCTGATCCCGTTGCTACTAGCGAAGATTCAGCCATGGAAGCTAAACGAGATGTCTTCAAACTGACCAAACGCGCCATCTCTATCGACGTTTGGATGGACTCGGACAAAGGAGGCCGACATCAAGCCTTGTACACAGAGCGTAAGATATTGAGAATAGGCCCTCAAGCGGCCAAACCACAATCAAGTCACTTACGTGCCAATAGTCGACCGCTGTTACGGTCTGGGCAACGGCTGGAATGATCAGATATCTTCTTTGAGTGTTCCAGGAGGATATGGCTGCTACTTCTACAAGAATTATGGTTGTAAAGGCGCTTGTATGTATTTGCAATTCCTCATGAAACAGTTGCATAAGACTTACATACTAATTTTAGGGCTCCGGGTTGTTGGCCAGTTTGTCAACACGAAACCTCTTGGCTTCAACGACAATATCTCCAGCTACCTATGCTACAAGTGATTGATAGCTTTGCCAAAAATAAGCCGCCCAAGACTGGAATGGGGACAATGGGGCTTTTCTATGTTTTACATGATTCTTTTTGGTCCGTAGCCTCTTTCAATCTTTTAGGAAGGCTAGGCTTCAGGTTTTTTGAATGTTTTATGGCAATGCTTGATTTATTTTATCTTCTACATTCGCTTGAACCAATACAGAGTTGATAGTCAATATGGCTGTCATTGCCATTGTCGGAGGAACAACAGCTTGATTCAATAGTAATTAAGTTCTGATGAAATACAAAACTGTAGCTGATGCTTGCTAGAATAGACAGTGAGTGAGAGTTGATATTGCATTTTCTCCCCTTGAACTTTATCTGATGAAGAAACCATGATATACTTAAACCCCAGAAACTCTTAGATGAAGGTTAAATGAGATTGATATATGTACTATACCAAATTGATCCATTACTGCTGGAAGCTTATAACTACCTTATTCTTTTCGATAAATCATCTACTTAAATTTTACTGTAGCATGATATATAGTGGGTTACGGGGACAAGGTAAGAAAAACAACTCCATAGTAGGTGGGGTTGATTCCGGGTCACCACGTAGAGAGCCCTTCCGAGGTTGGACCGCTCCCCCAGATTACAGAAAGTCGTGCCCCGTACAAGTCTTTTTAGTAGTTAACAAATCTATAGGGAGTTCGATGAAAGAGGCTCGGTACAAGGAAGAATGATCACATTGAAAGCGTCCTCAGGGGTCGAAAGTACTAATCACTTGCATAAAAGGGATCAATTCGGGTTAAGACCTGTGCTTTATTGATAAAAGAGTGACGTAGTAAGCTAGGAGAAAGATCATATCGAAGGGACTAGAGCTTGTTGGGAGCAACAAATTGTGCAAGGGCCTCTGTCCATAACTATTGGTCGAAGGAGAACATCTGCCCCAAGATTCATTCCATGCTTGAGCCCAGTGCAGCTGCGTCAGTAGCGCGGGCAGCTCGCCTAGAAGCACCCATCTGTCTTATCTCTGTTGCAGTGGTGAATACCAGCATTTCCGTATGGGCAGCACCAGACGCCAGCGCAGCACCTGATGGCAGCGCTGTCGCAATAGTCACCCTCTCCCTGGCACTGTGATACACTTTTAGCAACGAACAGACGGTTACATATTTCGAATCTGTCAACTTACTCTTTTTTCAAGCTGAAACATATCCGGAATGGAGACAGCAGTTGCAAGAGCGGTGAAAAACACAACAAGAGCGGCTGGCTTCCTAAACAGCAATCAATATGGTCAGCGACTGGAGCTTCAGGATGGGAAGAAAAAAAAAGGGTAATGGAGGCTGATCATACATAGTGAATGATTCCAAGTTTGTCCAGAGAAGTGTTTGAATAGTGATTGCTTGTGGTTCTGGAATGCGTTTTGGCGATGAGTATCTAGGAACCCGAGTCTATCTACCCCCCTTTTATACCTTCCGCACCTCCTCTCTTCATAAAGGATTCTTGAACTAGCTGCCTTCTCGACACCGAGTATGGCACTGCGTAGTGATGTAATAAGAACTGCGGATTCTCATTATAGTTTCACCCAAACAGCATGATCTGCAAATGACCAGTCATGCTTTCCATTCTTCCCCTCTTTTCTCTTGAGCCATTTCCCAATATATAGTCTCCGTTAAGCCACACTATGGCACCGCGTCGTGATGCGACAAGCATTATTGCCAATCATTTCGCGGAATTACCTCACATGTTTGAATCAACATGTTGAGTATACGCGTCTAACAATTGTCCTGTTCTATAGTTTTTTATGTTCTTTACATATCAACGTACTTTGGCATGCCTCTGAAAGAGGGTTTTTACTAAGTTCCGTTATGTTATGTCGCGAAGACACTTTTATTTGGTTTATAATAGCAAGACCCCGAGCCTCAAACGAGGTTATAGTAGAGTAACATTTCAGTACGAATGTATTCATTTCACTAATCAGAATACAATACAGACTATTTATGAATTAAAGTTTAAAAGAGGTCGAAGAGTATTATGTTGGCCTCCCCTGACATTTGAAAGCGGTGCACGGGTGCACATCCAACTTTCCGACTTCACCTATGAGACTACACTGTACTCAGACATAATGTTTCATGAGCGGGATCAGCTTCATTCGATGACTACCAGCCCCACAACCCCCGCAAAATCTTCTCCAATGGTTACCTGTGATTAGGATGCTCAGATCACAGTGGTAAGCACTAGCCAACCATCCTATCCAGGTAGGAAGATCGGTTTATGCAGCCATGTGTATTGACTATTTTAGGCTCAAGGTCAGGCCCACCAGGCCTCCAACTCAAGCAAGTAATATCGAGGGCATAACTGTTCAATCCTGCGAGGAGCCGGCTATAAACACGCAAGGTTCGGGCGATACGATTCGTCGCTGGAATGGGAGGAGTATGACGTACTACATGCAGTTCGCATCGACATGTACGGTACGACTTAATGCCTACTCGCCGTCCTTGAAGCTTAAATTTAGTATCATTCTCACAATGCCCGCCCTAGTAGTGACGATGTAACCACTTTGACGGGTGCTAAGTCTTTGTAAAGATGATGATGATGGCATCATCCCGTCAACAGAACCAAAGTTGATCTCTTCCTTGGATAACTAGATGATCTAGACCATAAGCAAACATTCATGTGTTAGCTTGTTTCGTAACAGAAATTATATCTGCATGGTGTAGGGCTGCGAAGCAGCTGCGCAAGTGCATAAGCCGGAGGGCTCTAGACCGAGGGTCCTTGTGCAACATATACTGTTCTACTCCAATAATCAACGTTGTTGATTATTCATACCTTTTTAGTTGTTTACTGTAGTGAAGTAGAACTGTGGCCTAACACATGGGTTGCATGTTAATACAAAAACTCGGCTCCTGGCATAAGCACTAGAAACCCGGCCCCCGGTATAAGCACCAGATGGGGTAACTAGGTAGCTTTGGCCCCATCCTGACGTACGTAGAGCCTTGATCACAGGCGTAGGCAAACATCAGTACTTTGCAGCATGTTCCAAATTAGTCAATAAACAGAGTGTCGGCACGTCGGCCTGAATCCCTGTAGCGTGAACTCCGTTTTTGCTCAATCGAACAATTGTGATCAGTAAATCTAGAGGAAGAAATTAGTTAATTTTATACTGTATGCTACGAGGATGCGAACTGACGTGCTAATCCCATTGTACAATTGAGGGTATGAGATGTTGTGACCTTCCTGGAGAATTTGAAACCTTAATTGCGATGTGATTGTTCTGTCCCTAGGCTGAAGAATTGCGAGTAGCAAAGACCCAGAAGATGTATAGCCTCCGGTATTCTATGAATTTCGCTAATACCTCTCACAAAGAATGCCACGAAGGATATATACTATTTACTAAAAGAGGAGTTAAATAAGAAAACCCGGCGGGAACAAAGTTAAACAGGTAGAAGTTTGATGAGCGAATATAGTCAGATACAAAGCATATGAAATATCGATTTCCAATCCTCTTTCTTAATTCTCCAGAACAGGCCGTACCAGATCCTGAACATCCTAAGATATGTATTGTTGGGTGGAGTAAAACAAAATATGAAAATAGAATAACTAGAGGCAGGAAGAGGAAGTATTTTAGCAAGTTGTTGATTACTTTCTCACGAGGGAGGGATTCACGCTAGGAATAATTGATTCTAAACCTTGGAAGCAAATATAGGCATTAATAACCATGAGGAATACATAAACGAAATTTTCTGTTCAGTATATGTAAATAGAGAAAATCTAGTGATCTGCGAGAAAAAGAGTGAGATATTGGCTCCCAGGCCCTCGGCTGTGGGGGTCTAGTATAGGACAGTATGGTTGAGGTCGAGCGGGACCTACGTGTAAGGGCCGTGATTCGTCTCAAATTAACCAAGAATATATCCTCTACCACTTGCTAGTGCACCTCTATCTACTGTCCTCTCTTATAAAGATATAATCCTTACAGTAACTATAGTAAACGTTAGTAGAGACAGTAGAGACTAAATATCCAATCAAATCTATATGGTTCCTACAAAATAGATTCTTTTTGAGGATAAGCTATTAGGACGTAGCTATACTCCACTATGGCAAACAACTAAAAAGGTGAGAATAATCAACAACGTTGATTATTAGAGTGGAAAAGTGTATATATTGTTGAAGGGCCTTTTGCGGCCTAGAGCCTTCCGGCTTGCGCGTTTGCGTAGTTGCAGTTCGCAGCCTTACATAAGCCACTAGGGTTATTACCATTGAAGTACCCAAGATGTAAAACAATATTGGTATATATAAACGAAGTATTTTTAATATCCTCTATCAAATCAATAACACGCATCGGTGGTTTAGTGGTAAAATTAGCCGTTGCCATCAATATGATAATTCGGCTAGCCCCGGGTTCGAGTAAGTCTGATACCTCTATCAAGCTCTTGAATTTATACTAACCAGTCCCCAGTTCCCGGCCGATGCAAGCATTCTTTTTGCATTTTTTGTCCATACTGCGTGTTATGATAGTTTATTATTAGAGAAAAAGTGGCTTAGCTCTTAGTTTGTATGAGTTTATTTTTGCAGTTCTATATTTTACTACGACAGTGAGTTGTTGTGACAGAGAACAGCTGTGGGGCCACGTGGACTAGGCCAGCACCAAGCGAGACTTGGTGCGCAGCCACTATTTCTGAGACGCCACATTCGAGGTATGCATTCGCCTCTATATCCAGAGAGGAATAATGTTTTCAAAATGAATTGTCTATACAATGAGATGGACTCAGAAGCGTAGTCTCCTGCAAGGCTCGGTCTGACCGTAGCGCCCACGGGCATCCGCGACCCTTCCCGAGGACCATACAAATGTCATCAACAACCGGCACGTGGCGGCGCGTGGCGCGTCGTGACGCTAAGCATGGTGCCTTACCTAGCCACGCGATCTTCGAGTCCTGCTGCCTTTCCTTGGTTATACGCGCCCACGGCAAGGCACCGGCTATCAACCCATAATGCCTTATAATGCCCACTGTATCTTGAGACATTCACTGTGCTGTGAACACCTGTAACCCCTTCACACGCTTCAGCGCTCCAACCCTGCTGTGAAGCTACTGTCAGCCCTTCGTTGACCGTAGTTCGGAGACTGTATTATATTCTTCAAGAACACACTTTTTCCCTTTCCCATCTATTAACATTCTGGCAACAGTTGATCCCAGGGTTTAGCCATGGCATTTACTGGTCGAACACCGGAGTCTCTCATCCCTCGTTCCGACTCCAGGAATCCTGCCACCACATGCAAGGGAATCACCAAGTCTGGTCGTCCATGTAGACGCCCTATTGACGCGAAAGCTTCCGAGGACGAGGGCGTGCTTGCGGTTGTGTCGGTAGTTAGCGACGAAGATGAAGAAATTGGTGCTGCTGCGTACTTTTGCTGGCAGCATAAAGATCAAGCCGAGCAACTCGCAGCGCAGGTTTCAAGCGGTCCCGCAACGCACCTCTATCCGCTGAAGGAGCGCAACAGTATTGATACGCTGGTTGAACGACTCGGTGTGCTGGAAGTCGACGATCCCGCTGTAGCCAGACCTAAGAGAAGAGAGAGCACGACAGATAACCACAAGTCGAATTCTAGGCCACCGAGAAGAATACACCGTCCGCCTACATGGGGCGCCGTTGAAGGACCTCTCATCTCGATACCGAGCGATGTCATGGCTGCGGAGAAACGCCGAACCCGCCCGCCAAAACCACAGCCACAGAAGCAGAAATCCAGCTTTTGGGCATGGCTATGTTGTAGATCTGCGGACGGCGATCATATCGAGACCACTCGCTATAAGAAGCAGACGAGTTATGCCCCTAATGCATCACAGTACGCGCCAGACACGCAGCAAACGGCCCAGGTTCCACCTCAAGTACATCCAGGACACTCTCGCCGCTCAAGCGCAACTGTTCCAAGACCTCAACCGACACAATCGTCGAGCGGTGTGCCTGTGCGGAAACCTCTAGGTGCCAAAGCTGCGCGGCCGCTCAACAAGACTACTCAAGGAAACTCAGAGACGTCAACGCTTCTCCAGTATATCCCACAAAACCTCTCGCCGCAACTGACATCGACTCTTCTTACCGAGCTCTCCAAACCGATTTCACCGCACGACGACGAAGGCTACATATATATCTTCTGGCTCACACCCGACGCCCAAGGCCCCGCGCCATCATCTACCGCCTCAACACTCCTTGTGCCTCCATCACGACCAGCCCAGGGCCGACGCACATCCGACGTGCTACGACAATACTCTGTCAAGAAACCGCAACGCCCAGACGCGACACGCCAACGCTCCGACACCAACTCCCCATCAACGCCCCCAGACACCATTCTCCTCAAGATTGGCCGTGCAAACAACGTACACCGCCGCATGAACGAATGGGCTCGCCAGTGCGGATATAGCCTCAGTCTGGTCCGATACTATCCTTATGTGCCGTCCACGCCTACTCCTTCGCCTCAGACGTCGCCTGCGCAGTCGCGCCGGCCGTCGTACGGGTCGCGGCCGTCAGACGGCGTACGCAAGGTTCCACATGCGCATCGTGTGGAGCGTTTGATCCACCTTGAACTTGGGGCGCTGCGCGTTATTAGAGATTGTGAGGCGTGTGGGAAGACGCATAAGGAGTGGTTTGAGGTGGAGGCGAGTAGGGATGGAGTAAAGAAGGTAGATGAGGTGGTCAAACGGTGGGTGGAATGGGCTGAACGGGCGAACGAGTGATGATGTACGACATAGATTGACAAACATAGAGGGACGTATTGCTATGTGAATGAGATAGACAATAAGACGTGGTTTTAGGAAGGCTAGTGTTCCCTTCTCGTAGTTTTTCCATTACTTGTTTTAGATCTGACTGAGTTAGTATAATACGCCTTTTGTGCTCCTGACCTCGCCCTCCCATTGCTTGACAACAGTTGTCGCATGCCTGATTGCAATGGCAAGCGCTTTGAAAGCACTCTCCGCCCTATGATGGTCATTGTCGCCACGTATGCAATCGACATGAAGCGTAGTGCCGCTCGCTTGGGCGAAGCTCTGCAAGCAATGTGGTATCATTTCACAGCTCAAGTCACCAATCTTCTCCCTCTTTAGTCCCAGCTCAATGACGCTGTACGGTCGGTTCGAAAGATCAATCACAGCCCTCGAGAGGGCCTCGTCGAGAGGCGCGTATGCGTGTCCAAATCTAGCGAGGCCTGTGGATCCTTGTAATGCATTTTTGAATGCTGTGCCTAATGCTAAAAACGCATCCTCACTGGTGTGGTGGTCGTCAATGTGCAGATCACCCTTACACCGTATCCTCAGACTCCAACCAGCGTGTTTTGCGAGGGCGTGGATCATGTGGTCGAGGAAGCCAATGCCAGTGTCGACGCCAATTTCTTGGCTGTTGGATTTCTGGGTGGCGTGGTCTTTGTCAACCTTTTCGCCTTCGCCATTGAGGCTTTTTTTGTCGAGTGCATCCCAGAAGTCCGATTGCCGGTAGGCGTCCAATTCGCCGCCATCGAGATTGATGGAGACTTGAATCTTAGTTTCATTTGTATCGCGATTGAAGCAAGCTGTTCGCGGCATCTTGATGATTATTTACTCCTCTTAAGCCTCTGATGTGGTGGAGGTACTATGTAAAGTTCTGAAGGAAATGTGGTGAACAAAAGTACCCCACACCCCATGTCACTGGTCTTGGCTCGTAGGGCTGAAAAAAAATGGCCAGCCACTGATTCGCCGAACCAACGCGTTCACGTAAATTTTCTAGCACAGCCAAAGTCACGTCCTACCCAATCACCCACTTGAACAAACAACATCTTATCACGGTCGAAACAGCAAAGAAATCTACTACAATGCCGGGTACTAAAGAAGAAAAGGTCTCCTCCCCAATTATTGATCCAACATCTGCAACCGAGGAAGAGATAGACCCAGCAGTAGACCGCGATAGAATCCGAGTCGTATGTTGAGACAAAAAAAAGAGCATAAAGTAAACGACTAACAGTCTCAGCTTGCCGGTGCAACAGAAACTGCAGCATCATTTCAAATCGATGGCGAGGATCATACGCTAGGCAATGCGCTTAGATACATCATTCATAAAAAGTGAGTTCAGAGCCGCCCTGCTAAGGTTGCTGAATCTAGCTTCACGTGGCGGCTAAGACATCAGCTGACCTGGCTAATAGCCCCGATGTTGAGTTCTGCGGCTACTCGATCCCTCACCCATCAGAGGCCAAGATGAATTTGCGCATTCAGACTTATGGTAAGTCACCGGTATAGCCAATCAACTTTTGCAAACTCGTTGGTTGACAAGCAAACTAGATGGCGTCAGCGTATATGCAGTGCTTGAGAAGGGCCTTGAAGATCTAATGGCTATGTGTGATGTAGTTGAGGAGAAGTTTCAAATCTCGAGGAATGCTTTTGTCAACAAGATGCAGGAGTAAGCGAATCGGAAATCGAACAAGGCGTTAGATGGTAAGCATTTCAGCGGACTGGAACTGATTAAGGGCGCAAGGAAAGGAAATGGTATTTCTCTGTTATATACATGCTTTCTATCCATCGGCCTTCCTCGTCATCAAACGATATGACGTGTTTAGTTGCGACCCTAATGGAGAGGTTAGTATTCGATTCAATTCGTGCATGATAATGAGTCGAACACATACCTCCAAGAAGCCGTTAATGAAGTTGCTCGGTAGCCTTGCTTTGGGTTCTTCTTCGGCACGGAAGTACTTTAGAAGTTGTGAGGTTTGTTTCCAGTAATTGAGCGTTTCCTATCACTTGATCAGCCCTTGCTCCTCACAGCTGGTAGCCATATGGGCTTTTCCAAGTATGGCTCTCCTACCTGGTACTCCTGGTGACTAGAGAATAATAACACGTCTACCGTCCGTAACTGATTCACGTATCGATGCCGCTCGAATTCTTGTCGTATCTTGGTCCTAAGGGCAGAGACAGGTAGGTTTAAGGTATACATGGTCTGGACCTCGGGCGCCTAGCATAAAATGTTAGCGCATTGAAGGCAACATAGTGAGGCACGCACCGATCGTAGCCAGTCGCGGTAGCTATGGAGGACCCTCCTCTTCGCATCGTTCCAATTGACGGCTGGGGCCGGATTAGCAGTTGAGGATCCACAATGGTTTATGAGAGGGCTCTACATACATGAGCGCGTGCGCTGGGCTAGATAGGTGGGATTGATGACCATTTTGGCGCTCTACGTTGTTCGAGACTCTTGCTCGTAGCTGCCGTGATGCGGGCTGGGTGGAGGTCTGCCAAGCCTAGACTTGGCGCGGGCGGCGAACTACCGATACTACCTCTCGACAGTGTAGTAGCTCCCAGGCACAAACAGCCACCACACATACAACCACGATGCCGCCAGTCCGGACTGCACGCGCGTCCAAGAAAGCGCCTCCCGAGGGCTTTGAAGACATCGAGGATACGCTACTCGAGTTCCAGAACAAGATGAAGGACGCCGAGAACGCCTCCCACGAAGGCAAGAAAAAGTATGAAATGACGTGGCCCATCTTTCAAATCACCCATCAGCGCTCCCGATACATCTATGACCTCTACTACGAGAAGGAGGCAATCAGCAAAAAGCTCTACGACTGGCTGCTGAAGAACGGCTACGCAGATGCCATGTTGATCGCCAAATGGAAGAAGCAGGGTTATGAGAAGGTATTTCCCGCCAAAACAGCCCTGTATCCACGCGCCATGCTAACTATAATAGCTCTGCTGCACGCGATGCATTCAAACCAAAGAGACAAATTTTCGATCCACATGCATCTGTCGTGTCCCGCGCGACCAGCTCAAGGAGAATCAAGACATTCAGTGCGTCAACTGCGGCTGCATAGGATGTTCGTCAGGCGATTGAGTCCAACGGGACGGCACATCAATCTGGAAGCGCATAGGTCAGTGTTCGTGAACCTGTCTATCGTAATATTTCCTGGTTAACCTATCTACAGATGAGATAAAACAAGCAAAGTATGCTATTCATAACAAGACCACGATCCCTGGGTATGCCTAAACTCCATCTCGTTTTGTTCCGTCTAACCCAGCATAAGGTTTCCTTCATATGTTCGTTTAATCATCCGATATCTTCATTCATCTAAGCGCCTCGTAAAAGTCGAAGAAAATCCTCAAAACTCGTTCCTGCTGGACCGTGCAGATGGTCCATCGTCCATGTTCAACGGCTTCATCCATGCTGGTGCAGGCGATGACGGCCAGAGCCGTGCTAGCTCTGGTCCTAGACTAGACCTCTTTATTGTATCTCCACGCTTCAGGCGAAAAGGACTACTCCCATCAATCGGCGAATCGAGCTCCCTTTCAACCATATGAGGACTCGAGGGCGCCGGGCCCTGATTTACGAACTGTGTCTGGCCATGGTGATCGCCATGTATGGGCGAGCTAAAGGCAGACATTTGGAGCACCTTACTGCTCCTTTGACGGCTAGCGACAGAACTCTTGTATGATAGCACGTCTTTCCCGGGTACAGGAGGCGAAATTGTTAATTGTGTGTGTTTGCGTGCCGCTCGTCGCTTTCGATGCCATAAGAGGAATAGAGTGAATAGTCCGAGCAAGAAAACTATGACAGGTATCATGCCAAGCCCTATCTTTGTTTCCTTTGACATGCCATGATTTGTTGGTACATTGATGTTCTCTGGGGTTGAAACAGTTGTCGGTAAAGCAATGTGCGAAGAGTTTAACACCGTTGACATTGGAGTAGGTGCCATGGTATCTTGTCGAATACGTGCTCTAGTCGAGCTCCGTTCCATATCGTGAGTTTCTGTTGGTGTTGCCTCATTTTCGCGTATCGCAACGCGCACCATAGATGGCATAGGACTCATCTTCACGTACCGAAATGGAAAGTTTAGAAGAGAAAGAGGAAAAGAATATTGAAGATAGCTTCTGTGAATCGCCAGAAGGGGGAGCCGAACGATTCAAGATGTATCAAAGTTTATCGGAAGGGGCGCCCACGTGGAATCCACGCTTCAGAAGGGAGTCGGGACACCCCTTTGTCAAATAGTCTACATAAAAACAATACGCCGCCATATTTCTTAGCTGAACTGACCACCGCCATTGTTGTCTCCTCACAGGAAAAAGAAAGATGCATGTATACAATAGTGTTGCCCCCTGATTGGCTATTTGGCTGTCCGGGAGTGCCCTGCACAACATTTGTGGCGGTAGGGTAAGAATAACATGAAACCTCAGGATATGATATGTGCAGATGCCAGAGAAAAAGTGCAGGTGCTGTTTTCGCCTGTGTGACATAGAACAATGAACATAAACCTGTTTTTTTGTTAGATAGATTGTGGTATTGTTTGGTAGAAGGTGTGGGTCATTGGTTTTCTCGGAGATGTGTTTTCTTTTCTGCGGGAATTTTCTAGTGGGCCTGATGATGTGCATGTATGCTTTTCGCAGGCTGAGCAGTCTAATTTTATAGCCATTCAGAAAATGGGCTGTCATTTGTGCAACTTGTTTATATTGAAATTAATTCCATAAATCACAAAGGGCGTTCTTCGCCCGGATAAGCTTATTTTAGCTAGGCTCCATGGTTTTTTTGGTTCTCATGAAGCTGACTGAAGCGACGTGGCAATGGACTTCAATCCCCTAGAACAGGTTGTATGCAAGGACTACGAGAAAGCCGTTTGCAGATCGATGCCATTCCTGCATGTTTCGAACCTCGATGGATATGAAACAGTTGATGTCGTGAATAGACGTTGACAAAGGGCCTTGAGGATCTGCTGCCACAGCCGCAGGGATAATGGAAGATGATGTTATTGGTGTCTTTGTTTGGGATGGGGATGATAGAAGTGACAAAAGTGACTGACACGCTGACGTAGTTCCTAGCTAAGCAAAGATGGGTTAGTGAGCGAAACACTTATCGGATGCGATAACGGCGACGACTGCGACCCTCCGTGACATTTTGCACAATTGACTCACTCGAAGGGCGCAGGACGCCTCGATGAGTCAAGAGGACTGAGAGGTATATCAGGCCGGAATCTAGAATCAACGTATTGTATCTAAGACTGCAGTAAACATGTCCGTCATACGGTCCAATCCTCGAATTCTCGCCCAAACGAAGCGAATTCTCGGGGCGTCGCAATTGCGATACTACGCAGCGCCTGGCGAGGGCACCATTCCCGCGGCAAAGAAAAGATATGTGCCTACAAGCGGCACTTATCCTCTAGGCTTCAAGGCTGGGAGTACACACGTTGGTGTCAAGGCATCCAATACTCGCTTTGACGACCTGGCACTCATCGCATCCGACACACCATGTGCAGGAGCAGCAGTCTTCACAACCAACAAGTTCCAAGCGGCACCCGTTACCGTTAGCAGAGATATGCTGAAGAAGAGGAAGGGTGAGGGTGTTCGAGCTGTCATAGTGAACTCTGGATGTGCGAATGCCGTGACTGGTCGCGGCGGAATCGAAGACGCCATATCCATGGGCCAAGAGACGGACAGGTGCTTCATCCAAGACAACAACGGCGAGGATGACGGCCAAGGCAGTCGAAGTCTCGTAATGAGCACCGGCGTAATCGGACAACGCCTCCCCATCCAAAAAATCATCTCCAAGATCCCGGGTGCATACTACAACCTCGGGAGCACCCACGATCACTGGCTCGCAACAGCAAAAGCCATCTGCACAACCGACACCTTCCCCAAACTCGTGTCCAAAACATTCTCCCTCCCCGGCAGCCGGCAAGAATACCACGTCGCCGGCATGACCAAAGGCGCAGGCATGATCCACCCAAATATGGCCACCCTCCTTGCCATCATCTGTACAGACGCCCCCATCGCCGCTGCGCCCCTCCAGGCAGCCCTCACAGCAGCCATCACAATGTCCTTCAACAGCATCTCCATCGACGGCGACACCTCCACCAACGACACCGTCGCCCTCCTCGCCAACGGCGCCGCAGGGGGCGATCAAATCATTTCCACGGCGTCCCCCGCCTTCGCCGCCTTCCAGCAAACCCTCACTGCCTTTGCTATCGACCTTGCCAAACTCGTCGTCCGCGACGGCGAAGGCGCGACGAAGTTCGTCACCATCCGCGTTACGAATGCGGCAACATATAAAGATGCACACCGCGTTGCGTCCACCATCGCGCGCTCGCCGCTCGTTAAAACGGCGCTGTATGGCAAGGACGCGAACTGGGGGCGCATCCTGTGCGCCACGGGATACGCGGATGTCGACTCCGTGATCCCTGCGGAAACGAGCGTCAGCTTTGTGCCGGCGGATGGGAGCGCGAAGTTGCGGCTCCTGGTGCGCGGCGAGCCCGAGGCGGTGGACGAGGCGCGGGCGGCGTCGATTTTGGAGGCAGAAGATCTAGAGATTGAGGTGAGGTTGAGTGAGGGGCGGGGGTATAGTGAGGAGGCGGTGTTTTGGACGTGTGACTTTAGTCATGAGTATGTTACGATTAATGGAGATTATAGGACGTAGACGGGGATGGGGCGGGCGAAAAACATGTGTGTTTGTGGAGTGCAGTGCGTTTTGTGATGGGTTCGATGTGTTGTCTGTCTTCGTCTGTTTATTGCTTGTCAGGGTACTACTGTATCTCGTGCTAAGGAGGTCTATTTCTACTTTCGAATCATAGAAGCACGAAGTTGTTGTGACATGCATGATCAAGTCATGTCAAGCGAAGAGCATCACACTATCAAAGGCACAACCAACATGTGAAAGGCTCAAAACAAGTAGGTATATATTAATCCTATGATCACATGATGAAAAGTTAAGGTATTGAACTAGAAACTTTGAATTACGCCCCCTACACTTGGGGTTACGCAAGGAAAAGATTCGATGTAGCCCAAACATCTTTTGGCTGTTGCTTTGGATGACTTAAGTATTTCCCAGTTGTTCCGTTGACCGAGAGATATAACAGCGCTGCCCATGAGACAACACACTCAGTATCTCTCGAAGGTCTGTTTATATTCAGATTTTTACTAGTCGAATTAAGTCTTCCCTTTCTCTTTAACTGATTCGCGCCACTATCATGGCCCAGAAGGGCGAGTTAAGCCAACGTTGCTGGCCTTTATCACTATGTCACTAGTAAGATTGCTACAAATATCTTGCATTAATGCTCAAATGATGATAAGCAAGAAGTGACAATGTGATTGATAGAGTACTGGGCTATCGGGCCAAAGTCGTCCCACGAATAAAACTTGACAACAATTGCCTAAGATTTACCAACACCGATAACCCCAAATCAAACTGAACATGAATCTAAGGGCACTTGATGGCCATTCGTAGGGATATCTCTCGTTTCCTTCCATTAACGTCGTTATTGTCGCACATACGTTTTCCTAGTCGTGATTTGTCATCTGTGTAACGTTCCTAAGCTGCAACAGCCGCATTCCTCGACCCAGGTATTATTTTCTTTCTTTGCACATACTCAGTTTGGTTGTCATGAGCGGCCTTTCCTTGGTCTATTGGTGCGCCTGTTAGAAATATCTTATCATTTAGGCAATTAAGAAGCATGGGGCTTGCCAGCGGAATCGGCCTGGGCGCGGAGGTTGGCAGCGGTGGAGCCAGACTCAGAGAAGTAGCGCGAGAAGACGGGCCGGAGGAAGGAACGGAAGATGAGCTGGGCGCCACTTCACGATATTAGCATGATCTAGGGGGTAGGACGACGATTTTGCTTACGCGGTCTGGGGAAGAGACATCCAGAGGATGAGGACAAACTTGAAAGTGTAGTAGAAAGCTAATCCGTTAGTCCCCGGCCAGTTCACGTGTGATAAGGGCACGTACGGAACCAGTAGACGGCGCTAACTGCGCTCTCAAACACGGTCAAGAAAGCATAAACAACCCAGTAAGTAAGCCACTACCCGAGAATTAGCTTGCTGCTGCCGAAGAAGCCTTGTGGTGGCCATGCCTGAGTGTCATCGACCTTGCTAGAGGTGAACAAGGCGTTCAACGAATAGTAGGCGGGGATAATGAAGCCAGCGATGTTGACAAGGAATTCGCCAGCAATGTTGAAAAAAATAAGGAAGAAGTAGAGGCCGGCAAGACCGAGGACAGCATATACTTTGGGGACAGATGTCTGCTTCTCGAAATTGTTGAGAGCGGGGTATTTGGACAACTGAGCACGCGATATTGTCAGCACATCTTCGAGGATAACACATGCTGCAAGGCACAGGAAGATTGAAGCTGGAGTTGATGCTTCATGCCAACACAGCGGCTGTGTGACAGTGAAATAAAAGGACGTACCTCCTTATCAAGCTGCGAGAGCGTCTGTTGGGCGCGTTCCTGGGCGGACATGGTGAAATGTGGTCAAGGGTGGGTGCGGATGCCGCGGAAGATGCTGATGTAGCGGAGGAGCTTGTAGGTCAGAGGGCGAAGATGGTGTTTTGCGGAGTTGGGAGGATAATGGGACGGAGCGATTGTGCGCTGGAGGAAGCGGGCGCTCTCTGACGTATCGAGCTAGGCGATGACGCAGGCCCTGGCAGCTGGCGCACTTTCACGAGCCAAACAGGTCAATGTCGCAGCCCGGTGCATGTCTGTGTTTGCATGCGACGGAGGAACAGCATTGCAGCATTGATTGCCCGGGTAGACTGGCTGGCTCGACTGACCTGGACGGACCGTGTTCTCGAGGTTTGTAGCAACCACGGTCCTTCTCCGGCCCATGCATGCAAGGCTCCCGGGTTGAAATTGGAGCGATGCATGGTCCAGCACGTGACCGACGCACCGACCTCCAGGCCCCGTTGCGAGGCCAGACGAAAAGCACAACAAACATTCAATCCACTGACTCTACCACGCATCTCGAGGGCTTGCACGCCGCGCCACCGCCTGTTTTGGTCCCAAAATATCCTTCATCTGGTATCATAACTACTCGCTAGCCCTCGGACTTTGCTCGCCTTTTGTCCGCCTCACGTGGGCTTGTTTTGGTGTAAACAGATCAACCCTCGACACATTATGAGCGCCAGCATCCGTCGCTCGCGATCAAGCACGTCAATGTCAACAAGAAGCACCCGGCCGCTTTCTCGCGCCTCCACGGCCAGTGTCCACTCCTTTGAGCAGTTTCAACCACAGCCCCAGCAGCCGCGGCCGACACAGTTCTCCCAACCAGCCCCATACAACCCAGCCTACACCAGCGAACCCTTGCAGCCTGCCCTGCTCCAGGCCGCCCAGCATGCCAGCGCTCAAGACAATTTGATGAGCATGTCCTTGGAGAGTGTCCAGCAATACCTAGGCTACGCTTCCGAGTCCACACCGCAGCCATCACAGACACATGGCATGCCAACACAGGCCATGGATGCCCACGTGTACCACACATCCATAGGACCCCATTCACAGCAGCAGCATTTCATGGCTCCACCCATGGATAGCGAGGACAAGAAGAAGAAGGCCTCTGCGTCTGGCAGCGCAACAAATGACAAGGAGCTCCGCCAATTGCTGATGCAAAATGAAGGCCGGGACCTGAAGGACGTCGCTGCAGAGGTCATCCAGAACGATAGGACATCAAAGTCCGAGAAATCGAAGCAGCTCTTTGCAATGCTGTGGTAAGCTTTCACTTGGGCCGTGTTTGCTACAGCCATCTCCATGTGCTTATTATCTACAGGTTACGCTCCGTTTGCCGCGTTGCAAAGACATCTGTCCCACGCAACCGCGTCTACTCAAACTATGCAGACCGTTGCGGTACTGACCGAGTCATACCGCTCAACCCTGCCTCTTTTGGCAAGCTTGTGCGTGTCATTTTCCCGGGTATCCAGACTAGGCGACTTGGTGTGCGCGGTGAATCAAAATACCACTACGTCGATCTGGCCCTCATCGAAGACGGAGACGACTCACGACGACCAAGCACGAGCGGCGCCATGGCACATCACGCCATGAAACGCCAGCCATCCGCCGGTCCACGGCTCGATTTCAACTCTATTCCACGCTTACCTGCTGACAGCGCGCAATTTCCCCCACGCGACAACGCCGTGCAATCGAACAGCGTCCAGTACGCACCCACCGCCTCCAAAGGCACGCTATACACCAACATCTTCTCGCCAGAGTATCATTCTTCCAATGCACGAACAAGAACTTCGTACGAGCATGAACTCAAATTCCCCACCCCTGACATTCTCGATGCGCCAGATGGCCTGGAAATTGAGCTTCCCGACATAACACCGTATCTACCAGCACGTACCGACCCAGATTCTGTCCAGAATTTGGTAGCCATGTATCGCACGCACGTCACATCATTAGTAGATGCGGTAAGGTATTGTAAAGAGAAACAGTTCTTTCGGCTTTTTGGCACTTTTCACGGCACCCTTACCGTCCCAGTTCAGAAACTCTTCGCGTCCCCAGAACTAGCTCCATGGATCAAGGAATGTGACTGGATGATGTACCAGAAGATGATCCGCAATGTATCGCAACTTACCCTCCAAGTTGCGCCACCACCAGTTCTTCGTTTCTTGGACAATGTTGCAAAGGATCTCCACCCGCATATCAGCAGTAAATTCACTCAACTCCCCGTTCATGTACTAGAGGCCAAACTGGAGCCTGCCACCATATTTGCCCACTTACTCCGACAAATGTTACGTGTCAACCTAGCAGCGCACGCAGCTGCTGTATTGCTGACGCAAGATTCATATCGCAATCAGATGTATGCCGACTGGTTGGAACATGTCAAATTGAAGCGCATTATTGGAAACGAACTGCCTGGTTCTTGCAACCACGAAGAAGTTTACAACATCTTACAGGTTGAGATACAGTCTATGCTAGGCCCAGTATCCCAGGATATTTCCCAAGGCTCATTTCATCACGAATCTCACCTGAATTCTCCCACAGACCCTTCGGAGTCAGTAATTGATCGAATTGCCGCCTTTCTAACTCGATTGCCATCCCGATTCCCTAATACTTCAGCTCGTATTATCCTACACTGTGTCAGTGCCCTTGGGTCGGCCGCGCTGCGAGAGATCACTGTTGAGAATGGAAGAAGCTTCCAGGGATGGTGGCTGACCAAGGTGTTTGTTGACGAGATGGCACAGTGGCTAGCATCTTTAGGCGGCTTCCTTGGGCATGTCGTGCCGGAATGGAAGTCGCCCACTATGTCTCCTGTTGTTGACAACACTATGCATAGCGGCATGATCAATGCCGGTAGTGGAAGTAACAACGAGAGTCGTTACAGCAGCATCGATGCCGATTTTGATCCCAGCCATTCTTTCATGTCGACGACCAGTAATGTTACTATGCAGGATGCAAGTACAACCCATCAAGGTTCGTTTTTCAGATTCTCACAGTCCTTGATTATAGTCATTAACTAACACAAGATGACCAGTCAATACTGGAAGCTTTGCTCAACAGTCACAATTCAATATGAGCTTCAACTATGATATGGATATGAACACTTCCCAACAAGAACCGAACCATGATGATAGTGGTATCGGCCTTATGGAAGATGGTATTGACCCAACTTTTGCCTCCAAGATGCAGCAATCCCTCAAGTCACACCTCGCACAAACACCGCTTTCGACCTTATCCCAGGGTATTAGCTGAAAGCCACCATCCTCCTTCACTGACCCCTCCTCTTTATCGTTATGTTGTTTTGATCGGTTTTACGCACCTCCGGATGTGTTTAAACCTTAACGTGCTACGACGTCTCCGAAATTATGACCAACCTACATCGGCTGGACCAACGGAAATGGCCTGTTTATACCTCCTAATTTTGTACATGCGAATTTCTTCCTAGATGATGATGTGATTGCTGGAAAAGGAGATTGCGTTTACCTCCGATTGCACATGTCTGCTCTGTTATTCGTTGGGTCTTTACTGTTGTTTTATTTCGTTGTTCAGGTCTCACTTGTTTGGACGCGTTGGTATTTTCGGAGCATTAGAGGGTGTATTCTGTGACTTCATGGTGTATCAAGTCAAGGGCATGATTTTGGGAGGTGTGTTTTGCTCTAGAGAGGAATCTGAATTCTTAATTTCACCCTGTGTTACCATGCCTCATTATCTACATATAATGATTGATGAGATATGGCGTTCACCTATTTCTCGTTTGAGAACCGTGTTGGGTTCGACGAGCAGATTATTAAGCGAACGTGCCCCCGAAAAGCAAACCCCGGATCACTTTGGTTGAGGGATAGCAAACAAGTAGACTAGTTATATACGTATAGAGCAACGAGGAGGGAAAATTACCCAACTTGTAGTCACAGCCATGTTATCATCACGTGGACAGAAAAATGCAAATCAACTAGACATGCCATGGCGGTTTGCCCAAGGAACTCTGTATAATCCAGACACCAATCCGGAAGGTGTTATCTCGTTTGCTACAGCAGAGAATGCCTTGGTGCAGAAAGAGTTGGAAGATTTTGCGAACAAGGTAACTCGCTCAGGAAGCATATAGTATCACAAGCTCATGAACAGACCAGGTTCACATGCCCGGTTCAGCATTTCGCTATGCATACGCTACTGCAGGTGGTGCACACCTTCCGTTAGCATTTGCAAATCATATCAACGACCTTTTCCATCCGCACACTCCTGTCATTGATAAAGATGTCAAGATTTCAGCCGCTGCTACTGCTTTGCACGACATCCTAGCCTATTCATTGTGCGGACCAGGCGAAGGGATCCTAACAACCAAGCCCTACTATGGCCGCTTCGAACTTGATTTTGGGAACAAAGCAGACGTGCCTGTAGTTGCAGCCGACATGGACCACGAGCAATGTTTCGAGACAGAAGTCGTGCACGCTCTAGAGAAAACACTGAGACAAAGTACAACGAAAATAAGAGCAGTATTAATCGTGAATCCACACAACCCATTAGGTCTGTCTTCCCCTTAACCATCCTATCCATCCCAAACGGCAAGAAACTTACCCTTAGACACAGGCCGATGCTACCCCTGCAAAACACTCATCGCCATCATGCGTTTCTGCGCCCACAACTCCCTCCACCTCATCTCCGACGAGATCTACGCACTCTCTGTATTTAACAACCCCCATAGCCCAGACAGCACCCTATTCACATCTGTGCTCTCCATCGATCCCACTGGAATCATCCAGCCCGACCTCGTCCACGTGACGTACGGTCTCTCCAAGGACTTTGGTTCCGCAGGCCTGAAGATCGGCGCGCTAGTTTCGCGCAACAATAACTTGAAAAAGGCGGTTCATGCCGTGCTCCGGTTCCACGGCGTCAGCGGGCCGGCCGTCGCGATTGCCACGGCGATGCTGGAGGATCGCGTTTGGTGTCGCGAGTTCGTTGGGCTTGCGCGCCAGCGCGTTAGTGAGGCGTATGCATACGCCACGCAGCAGCTGGAGACCATAGGGGTTCCGTATTTCGAAGGCGGCAATGCGGGGTTTTTTCTTTGGTTGGATTTGAGTGCGTTTTTGCCCGTGGAGGGGAGTGTGTTTGAGAGAGAGTGTAGATTGGCACAGAAGTTTGTAGATGGTGGTGTATTTTTGCATCCTGGGGAGGAACATTCTGTAAGGCCGGGGTGGTTTAGGTTCGTGTTTACCGTAGAGAAGGAGATGTTGGTGGAGGGTATGAAGAGGTTTGGAAAGGTGCTGAGGGGCCTAGAATAGTAGGTAGGTGGAAGGTATTATAGTTAATTAATCTATACTGATAAGCGAGTGGAGCTAAAGACAACTTACTTAAGTGTAACACAGGCATGGTATCAAGGAGCGAGTCGAAAAATGTCAAGTACAGACAGGGGTCAGATGAGAGGAAATGCATGTATATGGAATATTTATGTAAATTCTACAAAATACTTTGGAAACTACACTTGGTTACTATGTATTGATATCCTTTAGATATGTATTGTCCATTTAACGAGTCTTATGGCGCGTAGCTCCTTGTTGCTTGTGCTAATCGGTTGACTGGGTGCCCAGGTAAATTCGTGATGTTCTTCCTAGTTCATCCGTTCAGAAACCAATCTAAAACAATTTGAAGCACGAGCGAGTGGAGGCCCGAGTCAATTTCTCAATGATTAGCGGAGGATGGTAGTGAAGGAAGCTAAGCGTGCAAGTTGATATATGTCTTGGCGTGTGCGGCCTGTGCGGCGTTCGTGGCCGATCGGCGAGGTTCAAGCATAGGACCGAGTCGCCTTTCCTGAGCCATCCCTACCACACGTTGCCAATCCAATTTGGCGCCCCCAAGATGTTATCAGGTATCCTCATATTTAACCAGAAGGGCGAGAATCTGATATTCCGCGCGTTTCGAAACGATTGCCGGCCGCGACTCGCCGATGTCTTTCGCATCCAAGTCATATCAAACGCTCAAGTGCGCTCGCCCATTCTCACTCTAGGCTCTACCACCTTCAGCCATGTCAAACATGAGAACATATATCTGGTGGCTGTGACAAAAAGCAATGCCAACGCCGCATTGGTCTTTGAATTCCTCTATCGCTTTGTGGGACTAGGGAAAGCCTACTTTGGCAAGTTTGATGAAGAGGCCGTGAAGAACAACTTTGTGCTCGTATATGAACTGCTGGACGAGATATTGGATTTTGGATACCCACAGAACACCGAAACAGATACCTTGAAGATGTATATTACAACCGAGGGCGTCAAGTCAGAGCGGGCAATGGTAGGTCTGCTTCCATTGCAAGGGAAGGGCATACGCTGACTCGACCGTAGGAGGACTCGTCCAAGATCACAATGCAAGCCACTGGCGCCCTCTCATGGCGACGAGCCGACATCAAATACCGAAAAAACGAAGCTTTTGTCGACGTAATCGAGGACGTGAATCTGCTCATGTCGGCGACAGGGACTGTACTGGGCGCTGATGTGAATGGGCAAATCATAATGCGGGCGTATCTCTCGGGCACGCCAGAATGCAAATTTGGACTCAACGATCGATTAACACTGGGCGAGGATCACCTACAACAACCGTCGGGGAACAAAGCAGGCGCAAAGGCAACAAGAGCAGCAGCTGGAAGTGTGACACTAGAAGACTGCCAATTCCACCAGTGCGTCAAGCTGGGCAAATTCGACACCGACCGTATCATATCCTTTGTTCCACCCGACGGCGAATTCGAACTCATGCGTTATCGAGCTACCGAGAACGTAAACCTGCCTTTCAAGGTCCACGCCATTGTCAATGAGATTGGAAAGACCAAAGTGGAGTACAGCATTGCCATACGTGCTAATTATGGCTCGAAACTTTTTGCTACCAACGTTGTCGTACGAATACCTACGCCACTCAACACTGCTCGTATTACCGAACGAACCTCACAAGGCAAAGCGAAGTATGAACCAGAGCATAACAACATCGTCTGGAAGATCCCACGCTTTACTGGTCAGAGTGAATACGTGCTGAGCGCAGAGGCGAGCTTGACCAGTATGACTAATCAAAAAGCTTGGTCAAAACCGCCCCTTAACCTGAGCTTCTCACTGTTGATGTTCACAAGTTCTGGGCTTCTCGTGCGGTACTTGAAGGTGTTTGAGAAGAGCAACTACAGCAGTGTGAAATGGGTACGGTACATGACTAGAGCCGGAAACTACGAAATAAGGTAAGTCTCTGTCTCGATTGCATATTTTGACGAAGTTGCTGATGAAGGGTAGATTTTAATAAGTTACGCATGTCGCTTTTTGGCTACAAGAGCCTTATAACAATATCGCATTGCAGGCGTTTACACATCGCATGCCACATCATACTCAGCGCTTCGTCATTCGATAGTTGTCTCAGCTTTTAAGACTCCTACGAGCGATATACCATCGACTTGGGGTTCATGTCTAAAGTGAAGTGGACTAGTAGTGCTCTAATAGAAATAAGGGAACTTTCTTCTAGCTTTTCTATATAACCTAAATACTAGTATACTATAGTAGTTTTCCTATTAAATTCTACTAACTATATTAATTAAGCCACTCTAGGCTTTAGTATATCTATAGCTATAATCGTAGCTTTAATTGGACTTATGAGTAGAGTTATTGTATATTAAAGTTTTATTATTGTTAAGATTGGGCAATCGTTACGCCGTTAGGATTGTTACGCCGTCGACCTCGAGAGGTGCGCGACTCGCTACGTGTTTACGTTAGTCATTCTTGTATCGATAAATACCTTGTGGTACATCAAGCTTGAGGTAGGGACATTTTCTCTCTAACATTGTTTGTGATTATTATCCCGATTATTCGCGTTGCTATCGCACCTCTGCATAGAAAGTTGGTCCTCGGTTTACTAATATGCTAGTCCGGAATAGAGCTTTCTATTAGTAAGTATTTTGTTGCATCAACCACAACTTGTGATCCGTTTTAATGTGCTACCAGCCCTTGTCATCGTTAGTATTGCTTCGTTTCGAATACTATATACATCAACCTACCACTCAAATCGGCTAGTATATCTCCAGCCTTACAACGAATACCTATATGATCCGAAGGCTTCGCGAACAAAACCTAATGAACGTGAATAGACTGAGTTAGCGGATGCGTCATAACTAATTGGATGACTAAATGACAGATTGCTTTGTACTAGTGGGGAGCAAAGTATATATCCCTATCTTGCCAATCTGACTGCCAACATCAACATTGGTCCTTAAGAAGAGAACCTAAACAGAGTACGAAAAACCCTCTGTACTTATGTAACGTAGACAAATTGGCTTCGAGGTTTTATTGATACTCAGTAGGTAGTTCTTAGTTATGGTCGTCTAATTATGTTCTGTTAGACTTCTCAGATATACTCCAGACGTTGGGGATTGCTGTGAGTGATAATATCCGTAGTTGCGAGCGTTTTAAGTCCTCCAAAATGCACTAGTCGATGGACTCAAGTTGCTCATGTTCTCAGGAAATAAAAGAATATATAAATATTAACTTAGATCATGTATGAAACAAATGGAAGCAATCCACACAAGTGTTGTCCTTGGTCACATTTGAGAGATGCTGGTGCATTTCTATTCCTGTAAGATTGGTTAAGTCTAAGAAGAATATATGGTAAGCGTTCCGTTAAAAAGCATCTTGGCTCCTTTGAGGACTCAGTCCATAAAGGTAACTAGAACTGATTGATACTCTTAGAGGTGAAGTGCTTACGGGTCAGGTGAGCCATAGCACTAATATCCTAGAACAACCATTTTCCCGTTTGCTATATTTTCTTCCATGATTTGATGCGCTTCCTGAATTTCCTTAAATTGGAATGTTCTTGCTGGTTTCGCCTGGAATTGTTTCTCAGCGACCTTTTGAATGATACTATGAAGTGGAACATCTGAAAGTGGAAAACCTGGATTTCCAAATACAAAACTTCCAAAAAAGCTAAAATGAACTCCACTAGCCATTTGAAGCAGAGGATTGAAGTCCTTAATAGGATCAAGGCCGCCTAGCCACCCAGCTAAGCAAAGTCGGCCACCACGGCGTACGAGTTTCAAGGATTCCAACAACGTGCTATTGCCCACAAGATCAAGGACGGCATCGAACTTCACCTCCTCCTGAAGGTTTAATCGGTCCGGAAGGCCCGGTCCTTCCTTTTCAACCTTCTCTACTCCTAGTTCCAACAATTTCTTCTCCCGACTAAGATCACGAGTGGTTGCTACGACTCGGGCTCCATGGTTAGTGGCTAGGTTCACTGCCGCATTACCAAGAGCAGAAGTTGAGCCTCGTATGAGCAATTTCTGATGCTTTTGTAATTCGAGGTTACGGAAAAGGCAAGTCCAGGCCGTCGCATACGACTCTGGAATGGCCGCAAGTTGATCCCAAGGGAGTGGCAACTCTGCTAAGCCAAGTGAAACCACATTGCTGGTGGGAGCACAGGTGTACTCCGCATAACTTCCATTGATCGTACGACCCAATCCGCCCATAAGCGCAGCAACAGCTGTTCCAGGTGTGAACTCGCCTCCAGGACAAGCCTCGATGACACCCACACACTCGATGCCAATTATGGGCATTGATTCTGCCCATTCACCTCGTCTCATATGCATCTCCGCATGGTTGACTCCAAAGGCTTTGACTCGAATGAGAGCAAAGCCCTCTTTGGCTTCGGGCTTTTCGATGTCTTTGATGACCAAGCACTCAGGGCCGCCAAAACTTTCCAAGACTATCGCTTTCATTACTAAGTTCTAGAGGTAGCCTGGGGTAGCTTAATAGAATGGCTTAAAAATAGGTAGCTGTGAATTGTATAGACAGATCATTATTGCGACACTTCTAACTTAAATAACTTGCTCCACTCTGCGTGACCGTAGACCCTTCAAATGAGTGATTATTTAGTAATCGAACGTAAGCGGAAAACACCGCATGATTGACGAATCGTCTCCAGCCTTCGTAGTTGATCTGACATCGCCTGCAATACAATCACATCACTAATCAAAACCCGTCCATCCAATGTGACAGCACGCTAGCGCACCAAATCTGCATAATCATATTAGATAAAATTCTAAAAGAGGCTAAATTTGGTGTACTGTGGTGTCAATCTACGCGACCCTACAGGTGTGCGGGCCAGCAGGGATGTGCCGCGGTGCGCCATATCCTTCAAAAAATTATGCTTGAGCAACATCGGCGCTAGAGTCCGCGCATCCCTTGGTGGAGCGGGTGGCGATCTGCTCCCGTTTTCGGTAGATAACACTCCGTCGCTATCTGCGAGTTAGAGGTAATTTTCACAGTCAACACAACCCCAAATCTCGACGATGAGAAGCCATATAGGGAAACTAGTTTTTAATATGACTAAGAGTAGTTCTGTGAGTTAAGACATTGGTACAGAATCATTTGTGCCCTTCTCCAAACCAACATCTATATTTACAGGTACAACTACATCTTTCTCGAGGCCATAGTCTGTGTTCTTGACTCCAAATTAGCAAATGGTAAGCATTAAAAGGAGCCCGATGCCCTGAAAAGTGAAGCAGAATGCAGTCACATCTTTCTGAGTAAGTGTGCCAGCAGCTTCAGTTCCACTGTGACAATGGAAACGACGCCGCGAGTTCGTCTGTACCCAATTCTCGGACTGTCCAATAAAGGCATGATACCAAATGCGCCAACTGCCTACATATTCACAAACACCACTAAATTCAGACTACGCGTTCGGACGTTAAAGTATAGCGCTTGTGTAGTTGGCGTTTGACTGCTTCCTGGGCATTGCTAGAAATTGGAGACTTACGGTTTAAAGTAGAAAAGATGATGTAGCGATCTCAGAACTAAAAATAGGTAGAATGCGTACCAACGTTCGCTAATCCATGAATATTCCTTGTTTACCTTCAAGCTCTTCCCACCAAACTCTATGTTGGTGGTACGCAATAGCCATTCCATCTACCCTCCGCACATCCGAAGGTTTGACAATACCGAAAAGCGCAACGAAGAATGCCAAGCACATGAGAATAATAAACCAATGTATACGGAATCAGGGCATTTGGCAACGGATGCATTAAAGTTGATGCCAAATGCTACCAAAGATACAATAGTGTCTGCATCGCCACCGTAAGTTTCCAAACGAGGAGACACAACCATAGCTTGCTTCCCACACCGAGAAGGCCCCATTACATTGAAATGTAAGTTCCTTTCTTCTGTTTAGTTGCAGGGGAGAAGGTAATGAAGTCGGTAGTAGTTCATAGATGAACGGCCGTCAGCCCGAGAACGATACCGCCTAAGATTGGGTACCATAAATGACCAATCTTGCTAACTATGTGTGCTTTAGCATCACTGTAACCAGCACGTGAGCATACGGACTTCCTACAATACCACATAGCACCCACGAATATAGGGTAACCTAAAGAGCCAAAAAGAAATGTATTCTTAAGGCCAATGGTAGAGGCCACTGAACCACTGAAGCTGAAGACAAAATACATCACATAGAGCACCGAATTTGAGATGTTGCCATGCGCGCTGTGTTGGCGGGTCCACCGAGCACTATGAGAGCAACACTATATGAACCTTTAGAGGAGTGGTTTCCAATAGGATAAGACAATCTACTAGATACCGGGGAGTAAGCACACAATGACAGGCTAGTAAATTCTGTACTAGTGGGCTGCAACAGATGTCAGAAGCCGCATAATCAGGAGAGATTTTAGACGCTGACATACTTGCTCAATCTAATCCTCGCCACATTGAAGCGCAGGCCTAGGCAGCCAAGAAATGACGTCTTTAGAGGATTGTGGGGTATAAGCAAAAAAGAATAGACCGACTGGGCTTTTGAGTGAGACAAATGCGGGTGCCGCGCGACCGCATGAGGAAGTCAAGGGATGTGAGTTGATTGATAAACGCATCATGGCCCCCAAAAGAACACCCACTCTGTACCCTTCCCGTGAAGCTATTTCGTCCACGATGTCTTCCACTACAGCTCCTGCCCAACAAATCATTGGTTATACAGACCCTCTTGTCGTTTCACCCGATGAATGCATCGGGGTCCACGTGTCCTGCCACCAAACTTCGTACACCAGCCGGCTTGTACGACTCGGCCCAGGTTACGACCATCCTGATGCGCCCTCTCCAAGCCACCAGGCCATCACAAGCGTACCCCCGGCTGTGCACCCTGGTAGACCACAGTTTTCGCGACCTGGCTCATTTGCATCAGTGTCGTGGTTCGCTAGCACCAGTGCTGCAGGTGTCGATCATTAACGTGTCTGTGCGCGTGACGAGCCACCCTCACCAAAGTCGCGACCTCAAAGATAAGGCTGCAGAGCCACACACAATAGCTATTATTATGAAATTTTGTAGTCGAGTAGTAACTAGA